>JAJOOR010012244.1:0-42953 GCA_036250505.1 Solanum acaule
CTAGGGTTTTGAAGGTAAAGCTAATATGATGAATTATGTATGTTAAGGCACTAATAGGGAAGTTGATATGATCATGGTAGACTATTAGGTAGAGTTGTCGTGGAAGGACTTTACCCACTTCATCTACCTTATGAATGTTTGAATGCATAAAGTGATAGAATCACTTGAAACATGGATTGTTTGTCAAAGACATCCCTCCATGAATAATGAGTTAAGTAAGGCTTACTAACAAGTTTAAGGGGTGTATGCTTGGCCCCGAATGGATATAGACTATGAGATGAAGGCTCACACCTAGTTTAGTCAAGGATTTGAAAATAAAGGAGGATCACACCTAGTTGAGTCTGGGCTTCCAAACTAAGGTGGAACTCTCACATAGTAGGGTCCAGGTTTTCCCAAAGTAGGTCTGATGAGATGGAAGCCTTCACCTAGTGGAGTCTGGGTTTCTAGTAGCAATCTTTGTATCCAATGAATTAAGACATACTTGAAGAAGTATCTCATAGTGTTCAAGAGATTTAATGGACTAAGACATATTTAATGAAGTATCTCATAGTGTTAATGATAATAATGAACTAAGACAAGCTTGAAGAAGTATTTGATAGTGTTCAAAAGTAAAGAAGAGGTAGTAAGATATGCTTAAAGAAGTATCTCCTAGTGTTACATTGTTTTAAAAGAGGGACTATTCCCCAATCAAGAAGTATGATTATGATGACATAAAGTGGTACTTAGCATGGGTGAGATTATGGGGTCTTATCCATGCATTACACAAGTATAACTTGATGCTAATTATGAAGTATTCCTCTTATGATATGAAGGACTAAGGGTTGAAAAATGCTTATATTATGCCTATTTGGAGATTATGCCTATGACTTTGTTGTTGTATCTTATGCTTATAGTTTATGTTTTACAAAGTATATCTTATGATTATGGAATATATCTTATGTTGACTAAACCTTATGTTATGCTATCTATCATATTTAGTACATTTTGTACTAATGCATAATCTTGCCTACATTCTTATCAAATATAGGGTCCGGCGATCTTGAGTTCCATCCCCGTGACTAGGTTCATATTAGAAGCAAGGAGTACAAGATTTTGTGAGTACTCATAGCATAGAGGATTTTCCCACCATTTAATTTATGTCTTTCTTTTATGCTTTAGACTTTTGTATGGGCTGCGTCCCAAAGATTTATTCAAGTTGTTTTAGAAGGTTTGAGACAAAGTGTTATAAACTTCCGCTTGCCTTTATAAAAGGCTTTGATTGTATGGAAAAAGTTTTAAAATTTCCCCACTTTTCTATTATGTTATGCTATGATATGCTAAGGGGCTTGTATGAGACCCTTCAGGGTTAAGTACGCCTTGTTACATCTAGGGCATACCCCTGGGTGACAAACTTGGTATCATAGTAGAAGGTTTAGAATGGTTCTAGGATGTATCAAACCATGTCTAGTAGAGTCTTATTCACAAGTGAAGTGCGCCACATTTATGAATGAGAGGCTATTAGATGCTTACAAAATTTCACTTCTTCATTCTCTAAGTCGTGCCATAGAGTTTAACTTTATTAGGTTTTTCTCCTAATCTGTGCCCATGGTTTTCATGATATGACTACTAAAAGGGCTAATGCTAGAAGGAATGACTGAGACAATTTGGAATAGGAAGTTCATGTCCAAGCTCCTCCTCAAGCTCCAATTGATCCTTCGTCTATGTCGAATGCGGAGATTAGGTCAGCTTTTCAAATGTTGGGTCAAGCCACGATGGCACAAGTGAATAGGGAGGTGGTAGATATGGTGAACCCAATAGTGGGTATAGCTGCTTCAACAGTGGGGGATTTTATAAGAATTAACCCTCCGAAGTTTTATGGCTCCAAGGTGGAAGAGGATCGTAAAGGGTTTATTGATGAGGTTTCTAAGGTACTTGTTATCATGAGGGTGTCTTTTGTAGAAAAAGCAGAGCTAGCCGCTTACCAATTGAAAGATGTTGCTCAAGTATGGTATGAACAACGAAAGATGAGAGGCCAGTAGGAGCGGGTCCAATAAAGTGGGAAGTGTTCAAACTAGCATTTCTTGATAGGTTCTTTCCCCAAGAGTTGAGGGAAGCTAAGGTGGAGGAGTTCATTAACCTTAGGCAAGGTAGCATGATTAAGGAGTATGCCTTGAAATTTACCCAACTATCCAAGTATGCTCCATCTATGGTGGCGAATTCGAGGAATATGATGAGTAGGTTTTTGACAAGCGTGTCTGACATGGTAGGAAAACAATGTTGTACGATAATTCTTCAAATTGAGGAGTCAAAACTGAAGGAAAGGAATATAGAGGTGAAAAGAGCTAGGACGGGTGATGGGAACTTCTCCAATGCTAGGTTTAACCAAGAGAATGGTGGTGGGTCTCCATTACCTAAGCCTACTTGCACCAAGTGTGGAAGGATTCACCATGGTTGTGGAAAAAGTGGGCACCAAATGAGATATTTCTCGGTGCTTAAGGCTAAGGGAACAGAGGATAAGCAAGTTGCCACTAGTGGTTCGGATAGGAATGCTCTAAAGAAGAATAGGTTCTATGCTCTCCAAGCTAGAGGTAAACAAGAGTGTCCTCTGGATGTTGATACCGGTATGTGTCTTATTATTTACTAAATTCCGGTATTGTTTGATCTTTTGTGACTTTATATGTTAGACTTTGATGTTGTCTTGAGTATGAGTGGGCTACATTATTGTTATGTGTTATTGATAGTAAAACCCTACTTGGCCATTTTTGAGCTTTGGGTATGTTGGTGAAAACTTGAGGAATAGGGTGCTTAAGTAATACCTAGATGTGTAGGGTGAGTATACTTGTCTAAAGAGTAGTAGTGTAATTCACCTTGGTTTAGAATCATCTTGTGTGAAGGATGTGAAAGTTTAGTGATAACTTGTTCCGACCTAAGAATTGAAAGTAATGGTGCTTAGAAAGTCCACCTAGGCTTACTCCCGAAGGGGAGATGGTATGCCTAGATAGCAAGGTCATGGTGTTTATGTGTGGCCATGATTTATAGATATGCATGTTCATGAAAAAATTTAAATCTTGATAGAAATGACTTATGTTCATTGTTGTTTCCTCATGTTGTAGTGCATTGAGTAGAGTTTCCTATATAACTTTATGAGATAAATAGGTGAGCATGCCTTAGTTCGAAGTGAGTGATTCATCCTTGAATGAATGCTTTTTGAGAGTAAATTGCATATCGGCTCCATGAGTGTATGTTGAGAATCTTTTAGCCCGAAAGTGGTAGTTTCTCCTTGAACATGGGTAGATGTTCAATTTCAAACATTTTGGGATGTTAGATGTAGTTCCTACTCCCTTGTTTTGCATTGAGTATGTTTAGCTTGGAGTTGAAGTTTTCCTCCTTGGTTGTGTGCATTTAGATGTGTTAAATGCTTGATAGTTTCTAGTTTAGAGTCGTCTCCTTTAAGAGGTGTTTAGAATCATCATTCAAGGACAAATGTTCCCAAGGGGGAGGTATTGTAACACCCTAAAAACTAGTAGGCTAAACTAGAGCTTAACTAGAGGGTTAGAGTCATGAATGCACAACTCCCCAATGACCAACCAAGGGTCCTTAAGGGAGGACCCTAGCAGACTGCCCCAAAATAGTTCACCTATGAAGGGACCCACGCCCCATGGGTGAGAGGTCATCGCTCCGGGTCCCAGAAATCAATGTTGCAGACCACCACCCACGCTTTACTAGCACTCCCCGTTGGTCCACCCATGGCCCGTGGTCATGGTCTTGTGGGTGAGACAGAATGTTGGTTTCAAACGGTTATGTAGGGACTTTATGGAACTTTTTGGAATTAATTAGTTATTAAACAACATTGTTTTACCCTAGTTTAGACCAACTATATAAAGACTTTATACCCCTTAATTCATTGATCCTAGTCATTATTTCAACTCACCAAAAAGAACCCAATTCTCTACAAGAAATCCTCTCTCTAGAAAGAAGAGGTCAAATTCCTCCAATCTTCCAAGCTTTGTGAGGGCTTTGTATCCAAGTATGATAGCTTATTAATCCATGGGTTCTTAAGTTGAATATGAATTCAATTGAGTGTATTCAATTAGTAGTAAATCATGTTATTATGATGAAATTACATGTTTTCCATGCCTAACCATAATCTAATTGATGAAATTGAAGTAATGTGGGTTTATGCTTTAAGTAGGGAAAATTGAGGATTTATAGATGATCATCTAAGGTTGATGATATGTGTAGTAGTTTCTTGAGAGTAAAAGTATGTAGACATGAATTGAATTGGATTAAAGTATATATGATGGATCATTACTAGTAATGCTTAATATTGAACCTTTATGATGATATATGATTAGAATTACTTAAGAATGAAGTGTGTGATTAGACTGTCTTGTAATCTCGGTTCATAGGATGATTTTAAGAAGTAACGCTATTGAGAGTAAGGCTTATAGTTAGGAATGTTGACTTCTAGGGTTTTGAAGGTAAAGCTAATATGATGAATTATGTATGTTAAGGCACTAATAGGGAAGTTGATATGATCATGGTAGACTATTAGGTAGAGTTGTTGTGGAAGGACTTTACCCACTTCATCTACCTTATGAATGTTTGAATGCATAAAGTGATAGAATCACTTGAAACATGGATTGTTTGTCAAAGACATCCCTCCATGAATCATGAGTTAAGTAAGGCTTACTAACAAGTTTAAGGGGTGTATGCTTGGCCCCGAATGGATATAGACTATGAGATGAAGGCTCACACCTAGTTTAGTCAAGGATTCAAATATAAAGGAGGCTCACACCTAGTTGAGTCTGGGCTTCCAAACTAAGGTGGAACTCTCACATAGTAGGGTCTAGGTTTTCCCAAAGTAGGTCTCATGAGAGTTTCTAGTAGCAATCTCTGTATCCAATGAACTAAGACATACTTGAAGAATTATCTCCTACTTTTCAAAATCATTAATGAAGTAAGACATACTTAATGAAGTATCTCATAGTGTTCATGGTAATAATGAACTAAGACATTCTCGATGAAGTATCTCATAGTGTTTAAAAGTAAAGAAGAGGAACTAAGATGTGCTAAAAGAAATATCTCCTAGTGTTCCAATGTTTTAAAAGAGGGACTAGTCCACAACCAAGAAGTATGGTTGTGATGACCTAAAGTGGTACTTAGTATGGGTGAAATTATGGGGTCTTATCTATGTATTGCACAAGTATGAGTTGAAGCTACTTATGAAGTGTTCCTCTTATGATATGAAGGACTAAGGGTTGACAAATGCTTATATTATGCCTATGTGGAGATTTTGCCTATGACTATGTTGTTTTCTCTTATGCTTATAGTTAATGTTTTACAAAGTATCTCTTATGATTATGGAATATATGTTATGTTGACTAACCTTTATTTTATGCTCGTATGATGTTATGCTAGCTATCATATTTAGTACATTTTGTAGTAACACATACTCTTGCCTACATTCTAATCAAATGTAGGGTACGATGATCTTGAGTTCCATCCTCGTGGGTAGGTTCATAGTAGAAGCAAGGAGTTGAAGATTCGGTGAGTCGTCATAGCATCGAGGATTTGCCCACCTTTCATTTATGTCTTTATTTTATTTTTTAGACCTTTGTATGGGCTGTCTCCCAAAGATTTATTCAAGTTGTTTGATATGGTTTGACATTAAGTCTTATAGACTTCCGCTTTCCCTTATAGAAGACTTCGATTGTATGGAAAAAAAAATTAAAATTTCTGAACTTTTCTATTATTTTATTTTATGATATTCTAAGGGGCTTGTATGAGATCCTTCGGGGTTGAATATGCCTTGTTACATCTAGGGGTACCCCTGATTCATGACATATACTCTTTTCCTTGAAATAATTATTAGGATCTATGTAGTTTGATTTATTATCGTAATTTATTGAAAGGTGAGACTCCATTATGAGTCAATATATTCCTAATCAAATATTGGTCAATAAAAAATCACATTAGTAAAATAATTAGTTGTTGATAGAAACATATCTCAGATTTGAGATAGGAGGCGTCCCTTTATTATTACTTACATGTTTTTTATTTCAAAACCCTTTGTGTGGATTTTATATTTGCCAAATAAGAAAGGACTAAATTAGTCAATGAATTAAATTTTCAAAAAAAATATTATTTAATTGATTGATGTCGGTAGTTCTAATATGGAGATTTAAATAAGATGTAATGGTCAATTTTGATATTAAATTGAGAAGTGCAACTACATATTTTTAGTTGAATAATGTGTAATTTATTGTGATATGATAACTCATTCATTTTCGATTTACTGTCGTATTTTAAAGCCCCAGTTAAAAATTCTTTGGTTGCTACTATGCCTTACTAATTAACAAGTTTCAAAAGAGAAATATAAGGTGTTCCAGAAAAAAGTATCTTGTATTGGTCTTCTGGATTGAACATTATCAATTATTTTAAATAATTAAAAAATCTGATATAAAAATGAATTTTGTCTATTAATAGGAATACAAATAACTTTGACTTTTATGGGTTTTAAATTACCATTAATTCCCCCTAATTGCTTGTAAGTGTTTTTCCCCAAACTCTTCCACTCTTCAGTTAAAAATTAGAGTTAAATAGAGGTCTTCCAGAGAAGGAAAAAAACCATCTCATTTTCTGAAAATCCCTGCCCGCACAACTCACTAGTTGACAGAGATTGGTTAGGAATTAGTAGAGGCCAAAAACCTTGATTTTCATCAAGGTTGAACGAACTCAGCAAAACCTTCATGCGGTTAGTATTCTTAAATTCATTTTTGAGTTTATGTTATCATGTTCATATGTAAGTATTTTGATTCATGATTATACTTTTGTTGTGTATATGAACTATATACTCTAACAGAAGGATCCATTGAATACTAAAGTTGATATTGCACTTTGTTAATGCCATCCAACAATTTTACATTTCATAGTTTATTTGAGTTATTTTCCTTATTAAGAAAAATGAAATTAGTCAACAAATAAGTTGCATTTATTAATTTCATGTGTATAATCTAGTCTAGATTTTTCTCTATAACTCATATACAGACTATATGTAATTTATTCTTGGTAATATCGGTTTTGCTAAGAGTATGGTTCATCCATGGGGTCTTACCCTTACAAAATTTTATTTGTCAATCTTTGGAAGATTTCACCAGTTTATAGAGAAGAAATATCATTTCAGTGGTATTGGTTATTCAATTGTTGTATGGTTGTATATTTTTCTTCTTCTAAGGTTTGTATCAAAGGAGTCTTGTGTTTTCTAAATCATTAGATTTTACAAAACCTCTATGAAGGAATGAAAAAATATGGAGAAAGGTTCTCTCTTTCTTTCTTTCCATTTTTTGAGATCTAATCCCTTTTCTTAACCTGTGAACTTGGTCTTTTTTATAACCATTGAACTGGTACCTTTTTCTCAACATGTGAACTTGTACCTTCTCTCATCTCCTTTATCAACCAAAAAGAAAAAATGAAAATTCTAGGTGAAAAGTAAAATAAAATAAAGGTTAATAGAAGGAATACTTAATGTACAAATGTTTTCCAATCATGGTATTTTTAAATTTATACTTCTCAATGTAATTCATATAAGGTAAGGTTTAAGTTTCTATTAATAAATCATAAAGAGGATTATGTGTCATGGATTTCAAAACTCTCTATTTACCATATCATTTTACGTTACGATCTAATGGTACTTTTGGTAGAGAGACTAATAATGCTTTTTGTTTTGCCTAGATTACGGTTTTGATGAGATATTTTTTTTAATATCTTTTTGCATATTTTATATTGGGGTTCATTGACAGGTATGTAATAACCAAACTTTGTTAGTTCAACATTTACATTATGCATGCAATAATACATTAATTAAATACTCCATATATAAATTCTTAATCTAAATATTTTTATTACATTTATTCTTTGTAGAAAAAAATCTTGAACGAATACATTGGAATATCCTAATTAACAACATCCGTATTTATATGGTATGATTTCATATAGGATCCTGCATAATATTCTTATTGTGTTTTCCGTGTATTGCATTTCTGATTTTATTCGAGTGTGCTTCAATATCCTTGATTTAAATTGTATCAGTATATTCTTAATGACAACATGGCATTGTTTTTCGGATTCATACCTTGTACTTTTGGATGGTAAATTGAACCATGAGTTGAATCATGACTATTCTGAGTGGATAGTTGATGGAGACTAAGGTCATAACTTCTATGTTCCTCATTTTATAAGGAGATACATTTTAATTTTTAGTTGTTCACATCATTTTAGGTTGGTGATGATTTCTTATCATAGCAAAAATCAAATTTAAATCGTTCATAAAGTTTTGATTTTGTTAAAACATTCATTTCTTATCAAAGCACAAAAATATTGTTCATTTCATAGTTTTCATTTTTAAGGCTTTCAAGATACTTAGATCATTGTTCATCAATCTTTTCGACAAAAAGACCCTTTGTCTCCTGGTATATCCTAGAAGCTTGGGTTTAAACTTCGCATATTATTTTCATATAGCTCTTCATATTGCCAATAGAATTTTCATGCGGTTTATAGTACATTGCAATCCTTGAGATAAATTTCTTCCGACTTTCCTGAGGAATTAGGTAATTTCAAAGATGTCTCTTAGATTTTCCTCCTATGTTTTGATTCAAACGCCAGTTTCTTGATGGTCATCACTCTAATACCCTTTAGTAATCCGGCCAATAACACAATTACACTATTAGTATCTTGACCGCTTAACTATTATATGACTTTTGAGTAGCAGGATTAACTATTTTTTGAATGGCCATGATATAGTTGTCACTTTCCAACATTTTCTTTAGAAATTTAGAGAAAACCTATAGTAAGAAATAAGGAAAACTCAAATTATTTTGCTATTGTAATGTAACAACCATTCTAGTCTTTTCATTAATTTTACTATGCATAAACCTCCCCATAGATTGTATAAGGTGATTTATAACCTGTAAAGATTGATGACATGACTTTCGAGCAGATCAAAAGAATTTATGAGAAAAATAGTCATGCCCCAAGCTACCCCCGAGACGCGAACACGAGACCTAGGATCACAAGTGACCCCAAGCTAATCCTGCTGGCATAATCACGAGCATACTAAAGATAAACTGAGAAATAAAACTATTGTGGAAGCAAAAAATAAGTAAATCTGAAATGATGGGGGATACCCATATACTAAAACTGAATATCAAATCTGAGAGTTTAATACAAAAAAACATAAAACTCAAATACTAAGTTGAATCTAACTATGTCTGAAAATAGCCTCTAACTAACTAGAAGTGCTAGGACATGCCCCAGCTAACTCTAGCATAACTGAAACTAAAAGACTGAAATAATGAAAAGATAACATGATTGTTGTCCTCAAAGAATGAGGACTCACCACTGATGCTGCTGAACTGGAGATCGAGAACCGATCTAAACGTGATCTGGATACTGAGAATCTGAACCTACATCGCAAGAAGATGTAGCGCAAAGTATGCATCAGTACTTGAAAGGCACTAAGCATCCAGCATGGAGTAATGCTGAAATAAACATATAACAAAATAGTGCAATAAAGCAATAATATAAACTGAACATGATATAGATACTAAGCTAACCGAATGCAATGGCAATATTATAACATGCTGAGACTGAATACTGACTTTACTGAATATGGTCAATGCAATAAAGTCTGACTGAGCTGTGAGAGCTACTAATAACCAATAATAAAACCACATGAGCTAAATGTGGAGTCCGACGTATACACTCCATCGAGAGGACCCAATATACCCAGCCAAAGGTATAGAGACATGCTAGCGTGACCACTAAAATGATACCTACAGAGGGGACTTACTACCTACGTGGCTCATAGTTCTGGGCTATATGGGTGACTGACCCTAGTCCAACTCGGTATTATGCTACTCCCAATGGATTAAGTGATTAACACATTATGACTGAATTACTGTGATATACTGGATAGCTCAAAATGACATGCAAACTGAGAATGCGCATAAATAACTGATAATAATACATTTAAGATTGAGGCATGTATATCTGAAATAACTGAAATATATAGCCAAGCATGTGTAATTCAAAAACTAAAGAACTTCATAGCTAGGGTTCTGAAATTCATGCAATAGACTGAATATTAACATACTAATATGTTTTGGATCATTGTTACAGCTAAGAACCCAATATTCTTAATCATTCAAGAAACCCTAGGTCTAGTCATAATAAGGGAATCAAGAAACTGACTGAAAACTAGGGACCTAATGGGTGAATGAAACCCACTAGTGAAATCACACATACCTGGTGACAAATTCCATGGAGAAATCTTTCGATTTCGAGCCTGGAACTCATGGAACCTTGCTGCGTTCTTGAACTAGGGTTCTTGACCTCTTTTGTCCTCTCAAGCTCTAATTTTCTAACTTTTGATTAATGATTTTGACTAAGGTACTGCTAGTTATGTTTCAAGGCTTAAACTGACTAAAACCTCATAATTTAGGGCATTCTTGTCTATCTAGGATACGGGATGTTTCATTATCTCCTCCTTGGGAAAATTAGTCCACGAATGAAGACTAAACTAGCTGGAATGGAGGGAAAGAGCTGGAAACCCTAACACTAAACACTGAAAAATGATTTATGATTGAACTGAGTTCCAAAACATGCAAATACGCTGAAAATGCAAGTACAAACTGAAGGAACTTGCTACTAAGACTGAATCTACGCATGAATGACTGAAAAACTAAAGAGTAATTGTTACCTCAAGTTGGAATGGAATCAGAAGGAAAGAGGTGAGGGTACTCGGACTTCACGGCTGCTTCTGCTTCCCAAGTAGCTCCCTCTACGGACTGACTCCTCCGCAAAACCTTGACTGAAGGGACTTCTTTGTTTCTCAACCTTCTAACCTGACGATTAAGAATCTAAACTGGTACATCCTCATAAGAAAGGCTATCTTTTACAACCACACTATCTAATGGCACCACGGATGTTGGATCACCTACACATTTCTTCAATAGTGAAATGTGAAAGACTGGTCGCAATGCTGCTAAATCTGCTGGCAACTCTAGCTCATAAGCCACTTTACCAATCCTTTTCAACATACGGTAACGGCCTACATATCTGGGACTGAGCTTCCCTTTCTTACGAAATCTCATCACCCACTTCATAGGTGATACTTTTAGGGAAACCCAATCATCAACTTGGAACTCTAGTTCCCTTCTCCGTATATCTGCATAAGACTTCTGGCGACTCTGGGCTGTCTTAAGTTTATCTCAAATAAGTTGCACTTTCTTCATAACATAAAGGACTGAATCTGGCCCTATCAAGGCTGCTTCACCTACTTCAAACCAACCAATAGGAAATTTGCATCTACGCCCATACAATGCCTCATAAGGGGCCATCTGAATGCTAGAATGGTAACTATTATTGTAGGCGAACTCTATAAGAAGAAGGTGATCATCCCAACCACCCTTGAAATCGATCACACAAGCTCTCAACATGTCCTCTAAGGTCTGAATGGTATGCTCTGCCTGACTATCCGTCTGTGGATGAAATGTTGTGCTAAGATTAACCTGAGTACCAAGACCTTTTTGAAATGACTTCAAGAAATGACAAGTAAACTGAGGACCTCTATTTGAGATGATAGACAAAGAAACCCCATGCAACCTCTCAATCTCATTAATATAAAGCTTTGCATAGTCCTCCGCCGAATATGTAGTCTTGACCGCCAAAAAGTGAGAAGACTTAGTAACTCTGTCAACTATCACCCAAATGGAGTCATGTTGTCTGCAAATACGGGGTAAACTTGTGATGAAGTCCATGTTGATTACTTCGCACTTCCAAGTAGGAATGCCAATCTCTTGAGTCATACCTCCTGGTTTCAGATATTCCAGCTTGACTTGTTGGCAATTGGGGCACTTAGCCACAAAATCTGTTATTTCTCTTTTCATACCATTCCACCCAATAGACTTCCTGCAGATCGCGGTATATCTTAGTGATGCCTAGATGTATAGAATATCTGGAGGTATGGGCCTCTACAAGAATATTTTGTCTCAACTCACCCACATTAGGAACACATAATCGACTGGTAGTGAAGCACACCATATCCCCCTTGGGAGAAAACCTCAGCTCTCTGTTGATGGATTGCACCCTTGAGTTCGAGCAATATCGGATCATTGTCTTGCTCTTCCTTAACCTCCACTACCAAAGAAGATTTTGCCCCATTCTGAACCGTTACACCACCATCTTATATGCTCATAAGACAAACTGTTAGGTGAGCAAGTCTGTGAACATCCTTTGCTAGCTCCTTTCTTTCTTCCTGAACATGTGCTACACTACACATAGATAGTCTACTAAGGGTATCTGCTACTACATTTGCCTTACTAGGATGGTAATGCACACGCATGTCATAATCCTTGAGGAACCCAAGCCATCTTCTCAAAGATTCAACTCTTTCTGGGTGAACACACACGGAAGGGTCTTATGGTCTGTGAACACATGTATATGAACACCATACAAGTAGTGCCTCCAAATCATGAGTACAAATACCACAAGTGCAAGCTCGAGGTCATGAATTGAAGAATTCTTCTCATGTACCTTAAGCTGTTTGGAAGCATAAGTTATAACCTTACCTCGCTGCACCAATACACAACCTAGGCCGACTCTAGACGCATCAGAATAAATCACATAACCGTCTAAACCCTCTAGTAGAGTCAAAATAGTAGTTGTAGTCAACCTAGTCTTCAGTTCATCGAAGCTCTTCTAACAATCATCTGACCACTAAAACTTAACATTTTTCTGAGTCAACCTAGTCAATAGAGAGGCTATCGATGAAAATCCTCCCATGAACCTTCTGTAATAACCTACTAAACCTAAGAAACATCTGATATCGGGAGGAGAGGATGGTCTAGGCCATTGTTTCAGTACTTCTATTTTTTGGGTATCCACTCGGATCCCTTCATTGGATATTAAATGCCCAAGAAAAGCAACTGATTGTAACCAAAACTCGCACTTGTTAAATTTTGCGAATAACTGGCGATCCTTGAGAGTTCACAGGATAACCCTCAAATGAATCGCATGTTCTTCCTCATTCCTAGAGTAAATGAGGATATCATCAATAAAGACGATAACGAACAAGTGCAAATACTGCTTGAACACTTTGTTCATTAAGACTATAAAAGCTACAGGAGCATTGGTTAGTCCAAAAGACATAACTACAAATTCATAATGACCATACCGAGTTCTGAAGGTTGCCTTCGATATGTCATTATCTCTGACTTTAAGTTGATGATAACCCGATCTGAGGTCAATCTTTCAGAAATGACTAACACCTGAAGTTGGTCAAACAAGTCATCAATCCGGGTGATCGAATACTTATTATTGATTGTGACCTTGTTCAACTGCCTATAGTCAATTCACATTCTAAGAGAACCATCTTTCTTCTTTACGAACAACATTGGTGAACCCTATGGAGAAATACTAGGTCTGATGAAGCATTTATCTAGAAGGTCTTTCAACTGCTCCTGCAATTTCTTAAGCCCAGCTGGAGCCATTCTGTAAGGAGGAATAGAGATAGACTGGGTATCTGGAAGGAGATAAATTCCAAAGTCGATATCACTATCGGTAGGAGCTCCAAGAAGATCTTCTCAAAACACTTCTGGGAACTCATTAACCACAGGAACTTACTCAAGAGTTGGGGTTTCAGAGCTTAAATCCTTAACCCGAACTAGATGATAGAGATAACCCTTAGACATCATCTTTCTAGCCTAAAGGTAAGAAATGAATCGACCCATACACGCTAAGCTACTACCATTCCATTCTAAGATTGGTTCGTCTAGAAACTTAAAACGAACAATCCTAGTTCTACAATCGACTGAGGCATAACAGGAATGTAACCAACATGCCTAAAATGACATCAAAGTCTACCATTTCTAAGTCTACAAGATCTGGTAAGGTGACTTTCTCAAAGACTGTAACAGGGCAATTTATGTATACCCGTCTAGCTATAACTGGGTTACCAACTGGAGTAGAGACTGAGAAGGGTTCTGAGAGAGTTTCTGGGCTAATATAGAATTTGACCTATATATAAGGAGTTACAAAGGAAATAGTAGCCCTTGGATCTAACAAAGCATAAACATCGAGATAAAAGACTCGTAACATACCAGTGACTACATCAGGAGAATCTTCCTGATCCTGGCGAGCCTGGAAAGCATACTACCTATTTTGGCACTGGCCTCTACTTGTACTAGATGAGTTACCCTACTGAGTCGAGCGACCTGCTGGTGCTGCTGAAGTTGTAGACTAGGCTCGATTAACATTGCCTCCTTGACCCTGTTTAGAAGGAAAATCCCTCAACCTGTGACAAGACAGACCACACCCAAAGCATCCTTCCTTTCCTACAAGGCACTCGCTCGGATGGTTCTTACCATACTTAGGGCAAGTTGGGTAGGTTTTGGTTCGTGAAACACTTCCCTGAGACTTAGAGCCTAATGCCTTACCTTTCTGATCTTGTCTGAACTTGGAGGATGGAATACTAGCTGATGAAGGTTCTGGAGTTGAAGAATTCTGCTAATATTGCGAGCGATTTCCACTATCCAATTTCTGCTGAGAGTAGTCATAGTTTCCGGTCCTAGCCTTCTTATTCTCCTTAGCCTGTTCTCTAAACTTATCACCCTTAACCTGTTGAGCATGAGTCATGGGCCTAGAGATGCTCATATTTTCCAGCAACATAGCATTTCTACACGCTATCTTCACCAAGTTTGACACTCCATTTAGAAACTTATTCATCTGAGCCCTAGAATTAATAACCATGTGAGGATCATACCTGGAGAGTTATGTGAACTTGAGCCCATACTCTTGTACTGTCATATTACCTTGCCTTAAGTTCATAAATTCCTAAGCTTTTGCCTCTCTTAATTCTCTTGGGAAAAACTTGTCCAGAAAGGTCTTACGTAAAGCAATCCCAAGAGATAGGAGCTGCATTTGTACCCCTATTCTCCTTCCACTAAATATACCAGATATGAGCTACATCCTTAAGTTGGTAAGATGCTAACTCAACTCGATCATTCCCAGTTAGTTGCATCACTTCAAAGATGTTCTTGACCTCACTAATGAAGTTTTGGGGATCCTCACCTATCTGCGATCCTAAGAACTCTGGTGGATTCATCCTAACAAAATCTCGCACTCTAGCTATAGCGGACCCAACATTACCATTTGCCGGAGCTGGAGCCCGCTGATTGTTCTGGTTGGCAACCCTCTAAGCCAATATCTAAATGGCATTCTGGAATTCTACATTCGAAACTTCTTGATCTGGGAATGGGGGAGTTGCGTTTGTGTTCCGTAAATTCACATTCCTGGCGTTAGCTCTAGACCATCAAGTTAGAATGGAATCAGATCATATCTTACGCACGATAAGAGTAACAAGGAAATGAAGATTTTTCCTAAACACTTTGTAGCCTTCCTCTCATTAGATGTGGAGCACTTCGTACCCATGAAAAGGACTGTACTTCGTGCGGCTTTTCAGACATCCTAGGACTCTTAAACCTAGTGCTCTGATACCAAGTTTTTCACAGCCCTAGCTACCCTCGTGACGCGAACACGGGACATAGGATCACAAGTGACCCCAATCTAACCCGTTTGGCATAATCATGAGCATACTAAAGATAAACTGAGAAATAAAACTGTTGCGGAAGCTAATAATAAGTAAATCTGAAATGATGGAGAATACCCATATACTAAAAATGAATATCAAATGTGAGATTTTAATACAAACGAAACATCAAACTCAAATACTAAGCTGAATCTAACTATTTCTGAAAATAGCCTCTACCTGACTGGAAGTGCTGGGACATGCCCCAACTAAGTCTAGCAAAATGTAAACTAAAAGACTGAAATAATGAAAAGATAACATGACTGTTGTCCTCGAAGAATGAAGACTCACCACTAATGTTGCTAAACTGGAGAATGGGAACCGATCTAAACGTGATCTGGATGCTAAGAATCTGAAGCTACATCACAAAAAGATGTAGCGCATAGTATGCGTCAGTACTTGAAAGGTACTAAGCATGCAGGATGGAGTAAAGCTGAAATAAACATATAACTGAACAGAGCAATAAAGCAATAAAATAATCTGAACAAGATATAGATATTGAGCTAACTGAATGCAATGACTATATTATAACATGTTGAGACTGAATATTGACTATACTTAAAATGGTCAATGTAATAGAGTCTGATAGAGCTGTGGGAGATACTAATAACCGATAATAAAACCACATGAGTTAAATGTGGAGTCCGATGTATACGCCTCATCGAGAGGACCTAATACACCCAGCCAAAGGTATAGAGGCATATTGGCGTGATTACTAAAATGATGCCCACAGAGGGGACTCACAAACTACGTGGCTCGTAGTTCTGGGATTATATGGGTGACTAACCCTAGTCCAACTCAATATTATGCAACTCCAAATGGAGTAAGTTATTATAACATTATGAGTGAATTACTATGATATACTGGATAGCTCAAAATGACTTACAAATTGAGAATGCGCATAAATAACTGATAATGACACATTTAAGACTGAGGTATGTATATCTGAAATAACTGAAATATCTAGCCTAGAATGTGTAATTCAAGAACTAAAGAACTACACAGCTAGGGTTCTGAAATTCATGCAATAGACTGAATATTAACATACTAATATGTTTTGGATCATTGTTACAGCTAAGAACCCAATAATCTTAATCATTCAAGAAACCCTAGGTCTAGTCATAATAAAGGAATCAAGAAACTGACTGAAAACTAGGGACCTAATGGGTGAAAGAAACCCACTAATCAAATCCCACATAACTGGTGACGAATTCCATGGAGGAATCTTTCGATTTCGGGGCTGGAACATATGGAACGTTGATGCGTTCTTGAACTAGGGTTCTTGACCACTTTTCTCCTCTCAAGCTCTAATTTTCTATGTTTTGATCAATGATTTTGACTAAGGTAAGTTCTAGTTATGTTTGTAGGCTTAAACAGACTAAAACCTCATAATTTAGGGTCAAAACGACATAGTTTAGGGGTCTAACGCATAGGGAAAAGACCAAAACGACCCTGACTTAAAAACTGTCAGGACCAACCGACGGACTTGGTCCATGGACCGTGGTCCGCGCTACGGTCCATCTTGGTCAGCCTCGTTCGGCTCAGAGGACGGGTTCTGTGGACCACATTTCATGGACCTGGTCCACAGATCGTTGTTCCACCTACGGTCCGTAGGTCCTAGCTGTGTGTCGGAGGTTTTTTTTCTGTGGACCTCATTCCATGGACCTGGTCCACAGGCTGTGGTCCCACCTACAATCAAGGTTTTCTGGTGCTTTTTTTCTGTGGATCACATTCCACGTGGTCCAACCTACGATCCGTAGGTTGCCTCCGTAGTTGGCACCTGCACTTTTGGAATTATACCTTCTTGTGTATCTAGGATACGAGGTGTTACAGATTATTTGTTCACGAACTTTTTGCACATAGAACTTGTAAAATATCGATCACTACATTCTCCTCTAAAAAAATAATAATCGTCTTCGAGTGTGCAATATATAATTTTTTTTCCTTTCTAAAACATTATGATATAAACAATTACCACTATATTATTCCACTATGACCTATTTTTTTCTTAAACTCATCTGATGGCCTCGAAATTTGTGTCTTTAATCTCTGTAGGTTATAAATAACTATATAAAAGCTATGAGAAAGTTTAACTAGGTAAAATTCATAAAACGATTAGGATGGTCGTTACATCATCCATTACTTAAGCATACGCTCTTCCTTGAATGTAATGCGATAACCAATATCTTGACTTTCTAAAAGCTTAGGATATAAATTCCGCATATCAATCTCGACCTAACTGGTGGATTTTCAACATGAAAATCCATAATAACTATAGGCTCTTCCTATAAAGGTAAAAACCTTTTTAACTGTACAAGTCCCATTGAATTACATAAAAGTTATCACTTTAGTACTTCTTTAACAACAAAACATGGAATAATGGATTACTACTTCTTAAGTGTTCATAGCAAACACATAGGTGACCTCACTAATGGATTGAATTGCCTAAAAAAAACAATTGATGTAGGACTTTCATTGTCATTCATCAAAAACATCATAACACCTTTAAAAGATAATATTTTGAACAAAAACTTCTCTTCAACAATGAACTCTTGATCATGATCCTTCCAATCTATATTACTCTTTCGTGTACTCTAGGTTGTGAGGACTCTTTCTTGATTAGAATTGACCATGTCTAAGGAATATCTTAACTGATCTGTATCCTAAAGCTTTACCTTACATACATCGATACAACCCAATGGACAATGATATCTCCCAATAAATAAGTACTCAAATGGAGCAATCTAGATTATTAAGTGGTAACTGGTGTTATAATAAACTTTTCTAATGATAACATTGATCCCAACGACCACAAAAATCTATCACATACGCCCATAGCATATCCTTCAACATTTAAATAGTCAACTTGGGCTGTTCATTAAATCTATGGATGAAAAGTTATGTTAAGCTCCACCAAAGTACCCAACTCCTTCGGTATAGAATACCAAAATTTGTACATGAATTGATTACCTCGACCTCATATGATTTAAACAGGCACACCATGCAAATGCACAATCACATAGATGTATATCTTAGACAACCAATAAATATACATATATGTACTGTACATATAATATATGAACCTATACATAACAAGTGTATATGTTCTGTATACTTAGATCATCTTTATACATACATTGCAAATTAGTTGTTTGAACCGTGTAATTTCTATATTTTTAACTATCACTATAAATATACCATTTGGGTTATTTCAAATCATATGTTGTATGTGATAGCTATCTCATTAATGTCACCATCTTATGATTTTTAACAAAGAAGAAAACTCAACTCTTCGTCAATCTGCGAAATGGCTAAAATGATACAAAACTATCCTTGCTTATCCAAATATAATTTTTTATCTAAAGGTCATAATATCCTATTTGATCATCATTTCATTATGTTAATACAACTGACAAAGTAGCTTGTAACTACACCTCATACAACAACTTATTATTTTTAAAATATTCTACATCATACATGTAACTTCTCATAAGTGCCTAACATAGTTTGAAGTAGAAGTTGCTGAAAATATGGTGTAAATTTATTGGTGTTGTATTTCAAACTACGTGTACAATTTGTGTACTCATCTACGGTTCATGGAACCTTGTCGTGGTCAACACATAGAATTCTAAAATATTGGTTCAGTGTTTAAGAGTTGATTTTATGGTTTCTGGATCGATGTATGGGTCGTGGATAGGCTCTTGGAGTTGAAGATTAGAATCTTCAAAAATGTCAAGCCTCAGGCCTTGTTTTACGAACCAATAGTATGACTTCGTAGTTGGGTATACAGGTCATAGGCTGTCTCGTGGACTTTTTCATCAGAAACTTGTGATTTTAGTGCCTTGAGTTGATCGGAAGGATTGTACGTGTCGTACGATGATCTATAATTCATGGATGGTTTACCGTTGTTTTTCATTAAAGACTTGAAATTTCTCTAATCAGGATGCACGAGTGGACAGTTCAGTCCATAAAAGTATGTATGTACCATAGGCAAACATGTAGAAGTTGTTTGATAGTTTTAAGTTAGGAGTGGTTGTGCGTTTCCTACTCTTGTTATTCATACAGTACGTATCTTAGGCTTAATTTTAAGACTATAACTAATTTCTAAAACCCCTAACATCCCCATTCACTCTCATTCTCTTCAATTCCAAATCCTCTCTCTCATGTCTTCATCCTTAAGAAATCTAGGGTTCGAAGGATCTCAAATCTCCATTAAAGATTTCATCAAGGTAAGTGGTAACTTCATCAATGGTTTTTACTTCATCCATTAAGTCCTAAAGAAACCTCAATTTCTCATTTATGAATCTAAATAAACTCTAGGGTTTCATGATTTTCTTATGATTTCCATTGAATTTAATTTTATTATTCCTGATTGTTTTCCAATGAAAGTTTACTTAGCATCGATTGTACCTTGGGATGAAGGCTCACCCTTTAGTAGATGCTTGAGACCTTTACTAGAAATCTCCTTATGCCAGAATTATGAGCTTCTATAGGACTTAGTGTTAATTGACTCTAGCTAGTGGCAACCCTAACCTATATTTAAAACAATATTTTTTAATATATTAGTAAATCAAAAGTAAATATAATAATAAAATTAAGAAAAAATATTAATCATGCATCACGCTTATATTATTTAGAACCAAATAATTAAAAAAATTATTAGATTTAAGGCTTCTTACTTTATCATTCTTATCCTTTTTCTCCTGCCATAAAAAAGAAACATACTTAGCCGTAAAGAGTGATAAATTAACTATTCTTCAAAAAAAAAAAATCGTATAAAATACTTTTAATGGAACTCATGACTTCGAATTATAAAAAGTATTCGAATAATTCATCACATTTATGAAGTATAAATATGCACGTCTATCAAATGTCCTAACTGACTTTTTGTACATGTCAATAAGTTATTTATGAGTAAATATATCATTCCATCAAATGATTCTTGTAATTTATGAGGATTCTAACTATATGAAAATCATGAACAACTCAAAAGACTAGATATTGTAATATAATAAATAATTAATAAAATTAATATATAAACCATGTGATTCTTGACACTCAGAAGGCCTTCATTAAACATATGTTCCAATTGTTGCAAGTCAATAAAGCACAAACCTTCAAGGTCTTTTACTAGCAACCCACTTCACATTATATTATATGAAAAAACTATAGAATATTATTCAAAAATATCATCAATAATAAAGACATGAGATAGATATTAAATATATAAAAATTACAATATAAATTAATTATACATATTATTTTTTTAGCTTAATAGGTTTAACATATTTGTCCCTCAAGCAATCATCATCGAGCCTAAAATTCACACTTTATGCCCATGGACACACTCCATTATACATCCAGAGGATTTATGAGAAGCTTTGTTGAGATTTTATCCACAACCATATTGGGGGAATATCATAATTTACTAGTTGTTTATCATACCGTATATTCTTAACAAATACATGTATTATCCGCTTTTGTCCATAAGATCTAATAGATTTATCCATTGAGTAACACCTCATATAACAAAAAATATAGCAACCATAAATATTATGTAAAACTTTTGTTATTTCTGTAAATCGCTTTACATTAATTTTGTCTCTCATCATAAAATGTGCCAACATGCTTCGAAAGATTATCAACCTAGAACCTAAGATTCTTTCTCTGTGATCCACCCTCGTTTTTCCACCCTTCTGTACTGACGAAAAATGTATATACTTTCTGAGTGTATACCAAGGCGTAACGATATAGTCCACATGTAATATTTTTTGTTTTGGGCCTAGATAATATGAATTGATTATTTACCGCTTTGAGATTTGTTTCCTTATGTGACTCGTAGAACAAAAGGAGAAAAAATTGAGGGTGTATCACACAAAAGACTAGGTTGATAATCTTCTGAAGTGTCTTGTCGCATTTTATAATGAGAGAGAAAAGTAAAGTAAATGAATTTATAAGGAATGCCACAAGTTTCACATATTATTTATGCGTGATATATTTGATGTTATATGATGGTGTGATACGATGGATAAATCTATCAGATCTTATGGATAGAAGCATACAACACATGTATTTGTCATGAACATAAGTTATGACAAATATAGTAGTAAATTTTGACACTCCCCCAGTATGGTGTTGGATCAGGTCTCAACAAGAGCGCTCATGAATCCTGGAGATGTATAATGGAGTGTGTCCATGGGCATAGAGTGTAACTTTTAAGCTCCGAGATTATAACTCGAGGGACAAATATATTAAGTTAAAACAAACAATATGTATAAAGAATTTATTATAATTTTTATATATTTAATGTCTATCTCATGTCTTTATTATTGATAATATTAATTAAAAATATTCTATATTTTTTTCATATAATATAATGTGAAGTGGGTTGCAAGAGAAATACCTTGAACGTTTGTGCCTCAGTGACTTGTAACAATTGGAGCATACATTTAATGAATGTCTTTTGAGTGTCAAGGATCGCATGGTATATATATTAATTTCATTAAATAAGTATTTATTATTTTACTATATTGAGTCTTTTGAACTTTTCCTGGTTCTCATATAGTTAGAATCCTCTGAAATCACAAGAATCATTTGATGGAATGAAATATTTACTCATAAATGTCATATTGACATGTACTATAAAGTCATTTAGGACACTTGAAAGACATGCATGTTTATACTACGATAAATATGTTGCATTATTCAAATAATTCTGCTAATTGGAAGTCATAATTTAACTAAAATTATTTTATACAATAGTTATTTTTCGAAGAATATTTAGTTGATTACCCTTTATGGCTAAGAATGTCTTTTCTTTTTTTGTTTTTCTTTTGTAGGAGAGAAGGGCTAATATTGAACAAGTAAGTAGCCTTACATCTAATTAAAATTTGTAATAATTTGTTTTTACATATTATAAGTGCAATTCATAATTATAATTTTTTCTTAATTTTATTATTATATTTACTTTTTATTCACTAAAATGTTAAAAAATATGTTTTCAAAATGAGGTTGGAGAACTCCATCGTGAATTAGATATGGAGCAAAATTCTATTGGTGAAGCAGACAATTCCTTGAGTTTAGGGCAATTATTGTAAATTTCTATTTACTTTATTTTTCTTCTAAATTCCTATTAAGAGTTTTTTCCTCTTAGAAAACAAATTTACCTCGATGTCTCTATTATATGAAGAATAAATTTGGAAATATTGTAAAACACATGCATAATATTTTAACTTTTTAGTTTTATAAAATTGTATGATGAGTGATGTTTTCATATAATCATCTCAACATATTTGTGATTCGATATGGAAGGAAAATACTGTAGATGAATTTCTCTTATATATATATATTTTTTTCAATTATCCAACTTTAGATGAATTTGGGGCCTCTAAAAGCTTATTTTGAATTTTTTTTTTGTTATGCCCCAATCTAAAGGGCGAGAGTGAGCAAGGGGGCGGGTGAAAAGTCTCAATCTACAACCTTCCTTACTCACCTCATCATCTATAAAAAAATTATAATTATTTTTGCTAATAGTAGTTTCATATGAGTTTAAATAAAGCGATATAATCAGTGATAATTTCATATCGCTAACTCAACCTATTGGAAATTCAGATGTTGCATTTATTATTATTACTAATATATTGAGAAATTTTAGTGCTTCTTAATTATTTTATGATGTGAACGATATGATTTGCAATAATTTTACAAAGTTGACTTGATTTATTTTAAATTGAAGCACAATTATTATTTT
Source organism: Solanum acaule (assembly GCA_036250505.1). Lineage (NCBI taxonomy): Eukaryota > Viridiplantae > Streptophyta > Magnoliopsida > Solanales > Solanaceae > Solanum > Solanum acaule. Next base: position 23,376 of record JAJOOR010012244.1, read on the forward strand.
ATGTATATAAAAGACTAATTTAGTGGATAAATTTTGAATCTATATTCTTTTACGTACTACGTGATCCCTGCTAATACTAGTCTAAACCTCTAAACCCCTTAAGCTGAAAAAATAATGCATGAATTCCTATGTTCATAGAGTGTGTTACTCTTTTACAATTTCTAATAAAGACTCTTTAGTTTTTACATCACATGAATCTTTGCTTATTATCTTGGATGAAGTTATGTTTTATTAAAGTCAAATGTTTGACTAGAACATGTAGCAAAAGTTAGCATCTTCTTTGATCTTATCAAGAAGAGTTGAAAAGACTAAAATTCGTATTCTTGTTTTCAATTTATTTGTAGTTAGTGTGTTAGTTCAATGGTCACTTATTTTTTTAGTTGCCACTCGGTTATGCTATTGTTTCAAGGCTAAAAGTTATCAATTTTTTTTAAAATCTCATTAAAATAAATTGTTCTCTCTGTTAAGATCATTTCCATTAACAAGGCTAGAATACAAGCTTACTTGTTTGATATTGGAAATAAAAGAGTTCTTGGTATGGCGTGCATTATTCCCTTAATATCCTACTTGAAGCGAATTCTGATAATCTCATCAACGAGTTTTGGATACCTAACAGTCAATTTGTGCACTCCTTACCGAGAAGTTCTTCATTTCTAGCACCAAATTCGGCAATTTTAATTAAGGATGGAGATTCATTATCAATTTTTGTCATATTTTTTATGGTAAATAATATTTACTTGGGTTTACGGGCAATAATTTGGATTTCTAAAGATTGATCCATGTATTGACAGGATGAACCGTGGATTAGTTTACGACTAGTAAGTGGATTCATGAAAACTTAGGCTTCAAATCTATTTTATGAAGTTCATTCAATGGGCCAAAATTACAGCTCATAATTGGGCTTACAACTCTTATTCATATCAGTGTAAATCAGGCCTAAAACAAGTTCACAAACTGAAAGTACGACCAATAGATGGTTTTACGATCCATAATTGGGATTGTAAGAATCAAACCTTAAAAACATGAATTTGAGAAGTTGATTTTATTATAGAAAACTACAGGTCATACTTCCATTTACAACCCGTAAATGAAGTTCATAGTTGCAGATTCTAAAAACTCTATTGGCGTAGTGTCTAGTAAAACGGTCATAAAGATTTCCTCCAAATTCTAAATGATATAAACTTCTTAGTGTTGGAAAGAAGACTCATAGAACTTTAATTTGACAGGTAATGGTCCACCTAATTCATTTTAGGTTAAGATATAGGGTCATTTTAAGTTGACTCTTGCATGAACTACTATGAAAAACATAGTCAGTATGAAGGTTATGGACTCAACTTTGTACTAGAGATATCTTATGATCCTAAACCACTTCCAATGAACTTTCCACTCATAGAAATGAACCTTACCATATAAGCACAAGTAGGATATTACCTTGTTTAGGAGGATATACTTACAACGAAAGATCCATATTCTACTAGTAAAGTTGTGAGGTGTTCCAAATCATTGAATAATTTTTTGCAACAAAAAGTTAGCCAATTTTATCTAAGTATCAAAAAAGTCAGTAAATATTTTATGGCAGCCTATGTTACTCAAACTTTCTAAAACTGTTGGTTCGTCATGCATCAGATCCCCCTAAAACAAATTACTTTTAAGGGATCCAGTAAACTCTTGACAATATTTCTCATACCTTCCTTATATCTTTTTTGTATTGTTTGATTGTGTGACATGCTTCCCAAGGTGGTCAGAAGAGTTTTGAGCGAGTCTAGCCTTTTAGGAGTCCTTTGAAATGAAAGAGTTGACTTAAGTCAACATCCACAAAATCTAATTTCATATGTGATTTCTTATAGTTCCATCAGCTCAGAAGGTTTAATTTTTTCTAATGGGATTTTTCAGTTTGGATTTTGAGGCATTAATTTTTAGTTTGTTTCATTAAGGGTTTTCACTTTGAAGTTTTGGTGGAAGTTTGAATTTCGTCAATATTCTTGGTAAACATACTTGAAATCAGTGTAGTAAGCTCTAAGATGCCGAGTTTATAGTGAAACAACGGTTGGTTTGAATCCCGAGGTGTTCGTGATGATTTTGTGGCATTTATCATTTAGTTCTGTGTTTACCTTGAAAATATTGACTTGAGTTAACAATACGATGAGACGATCTCAATTGGTGGTTTCATAAATTTTGTTCAGTCTGAAATATCAATTCTGATTGGGTAGCATAGTTCGTTTGTGCTCACGGGTTTTGAACGAATCACAAGCCACCATTGGGGAAATTCTCAAACTACTCTTCAAAACCAATTAAAAGAGTAAGTGGTCAATAAAGTCTTTTATTGATGGGTGATGCTACTAGATGGAATCATTCACCAAATTGTTCTAATTACTACGTACTTTGACCACTTACCCTTTCGTGCATCAATCAAAGGATGAAAGTAGGAATTAATTTTGAAAGCCTAACCCATAAATTTACCCCATATTAATTAACCCAAATCCATGTATGAACACCAATAGAATATAGCATAAAAAACCCCACTACATTAAATCATCACCCAATCCCATAAACGCACTCCTAGATCTTAAGGTTTTAGCCACCCATCACAATGTGTAAAGAAATTTTACCTTGCATGGAAGAAGCCATGGGTAACATAAAATTAGAAATTACAAGCAATGCCCACTTTGAATTTAAATGTTAAATTGTCAATTTCAAGAGCAAAAGTTGAAAAATCACAAAAACTAAAAGTGTTCTTCAAAAAGTAAAAGTGTTTCTCTCTCTAAAGTATTCAAAACTTTCTCACTCTTTTTGTCTATTTTTCGGACCTTCAGAACCTCTTTTTCTCTCTCCTTTAAGATATTTATAGTTTCAAAATTTTGGCTCAAAACTTAATACAGAACACATTGGGAGACGTTAGTCTTGCTCATCAATCAAATTAGGGGAATCACCAACTTATCCTTGCCTCGCCTTTATATGCATTAGGATTTTGGTGTTTGAACCTCAGTCAGCGAGCTCATTCAAGTTTGTTGTTCACATTTGGCATATCACTGAGTACCACTATTTATTGCCTTGAAGCCTTCAATTTTTTTCCAACTACTTTCACATTCGGCGAGTTGTTATTCCTATTTTAGTCTTCCAGCCTATCTTAATAAATTTAATTATTGTGCACTGCTATCTTGGGCAAGGTCATACCCATTGTCCGATCCTCTTATCAATCTAGGTGATCAACAATGTGGAGTTTACACCTCTTTTCGTATTTTTGTCCCTTCTTTCATACATTCATCCTTGCCTTGTCCTTTAGCCTTTATAGCGGCAAATCATCAAAATATTGTAAGAATAGGACGAAGTTAGGCATTAAGGACACAAATTATCGAACATAATAGGCCGAAAATTAGTGTAAACCTACCATTTATCAAGGGGTCTCCAAATTACACCCTGCCTATTCTTATGCAATGCCTTAACATAGGCAACATAAAATTTTCTAACCCATGCCGGTAAATATAGGGGTCGAGCTCTTTTGAATTGCTCAAACATGTGGAATTTGATTGTGTCCCAAATAGTTTGGTATTCACTCATAACCCCATGTTTTAATAACTTGCATACCTGTAGAATAGTTTGATCCCCTTCTAATTTGAGCATGTTGAGGGCCCATTGTGCAATAATTGGGAGCACCGTTCAAGCAACATTTGTGACAGGATCTTGTTGTAACTTAGAGTGGATTACGCTTCTTTTTCTTGGTATAAATGATAATGCTCAACTACACTTCATCTGATTTTTAGTCTAGGGGATTGCTAAAAAGTAAAAACCCAATTAAGAGTTGGGGTCGATCCCATGGGGAGTGATACAGTAAAGAATTTGATTACTGTAACGACTCGAGAGCACCCCGTAGCCATTACATGCGTATTCGACCTCTCGGAGGTCTTATACAAGCCTTAACATTCATTCATCGCATTCAGTAATAAAAACCGTAAGGAATAAAAATAATTTTTAAAACAAATCCGTAATACTCATAAAATCTTTCAAATGTAAAGAAGTAGAATTTCTAAGTCTCATGTACCATCTTAGACACGAATAGAACATCTTAGGGATACGGCCCCTTTACAACAAAATATAAGTCTTATACAATGTCTAAGTGGAAATACTAGAAAGGTAAAAACTATGTCCTCGAATATATGAGGACATACCAAGCTTCTTGAGAAGAGTAAATATCCCAAGCTTCCTCAAAAGATCTCCTCACTTTCCACCACCTACACTTGTAACAATAGAGAAATATGGAATTAGTACAATAAGTACTAAGTATGATGACCATGCAAGAAAACATGTACAACAGATATTTACAAGGAATGTATGATTTTAAGACGTTCTTTAACAAACCTTCACAACCACAAGCATAACCCACTTTTCAAGTCACCATTCACAAATAAGACCATATTCACATCATTTACAACTCAATTAACACAAGTGTACAATACTTAAACAAGATAGCAAAGTAATTCCTTCATTACCATTTAAGCCTCTATCTCAAGTCACCCTAAGCCACACATAAGTGAATAATGAAATGACCGCCCATACAACCTCTTCATATACACCTAAGTGTTCCTCAGAGTTACCATAGACAAGGATTTTATCATTACATTATAACATACAAAGTCAACATTCTTTATAAAACCACTTAAGAGACACACAAGCATATAGGGGACAATCACATAATATCCCTAAGGCTTAGGGAACTCACTTTAGTATCTTCTAAGCCTACTCGTGCCATGTGTAGATAGCATCCCATACTACTACCTACACGTTGTAGAACCTATACAATACTAGAGTGCACATCCCATATCATGAAAATAGGCCTTAACCGACATAGACCACACTAGCAAGGTATGGAATGCGAAGTCTATCCTACTCCGTGGAGGTTGTTCTACCTGCCAAGGGTAGAACTAAAAGCAACCCATGTTGGCACATGGTTTAAGAGATGTCCAATGATGTTCATTGTGCCTAATCTCATGCTCAACTAGGCCATCATCCTAACCACATCCACTAGGTGCCTAGCCTTCATTTCCATAGAGTATTCAATAACATATGTACTAGAGAGGGTTCCTTTTCTAGTTCAACCAACTCATAGTACCTCTTCCCCAGGAAAAGCCCCATTTCTTAGTCATGGCCAATCTAGGTTATTAAGGATAACTCATTTGACTTTCTTAGATAAGGATTTTCATGCCGTTCCGGCTCCATCCATCTCTAAGTCTATCATTTCACTCAAGAAGGGAACATCACCGTAAGGCCCATCCTTCAAGGTTATACATTGACTTAGGAAAGCTAGACTCATGAAAAGGCACTATTCTTAAGTCTACCAAATCAAGTCTTGGCCTAGAATTCCTCTTTTAGCATTTATAGGAAGAGCTCCACTACTAAGTCATAACCCAACCAAACATTCATATATATATATATTCAAGCTTTCATGACACAAGACAAGATACTCAAGTCTATCATATGAATTACAACATCATCACATGAAGACTCATCATAGTCCATCATCACCACATATCACCATTTCAAGAGGAACATGCTTTCACATTAGCATAATAACACTCTATACAATACCACATTAATACCGTTAGAACATCTTCACATTATAGCTTCACACAAACTTTACATATAGCTTCATATAGGACTTTACATATAGCTCATATGTATATAATAATAGAACAATATAATAACACTCATATAATGCCCTTCATGGCCTCAATTCACAATAATACAATATTCCAACATTATACAACAACTTCACCAATGCATTCATGGCTACAATTCACAGTAATACCACACAAGAATAAGATATAACACTTCCACCAAAGGTGGATTCAACCTACCAACAACAATCAATTCAATAAAGAGAGTTCAAGCTTTCTTACCATAATCCAAAGCCATAGCCAAAATCACCAATACTTCACCCATAAGTCTTACCACCCTTAATTCATCCATTATCAACAATTAATCATAAATAAACATTAAACAACACAAGAGATATCAATACAATTCACTTTACACATAATTCCATCAACTTTGAATTTATAGAAATAGACCCACTTCATAGCAAATTTTAGGATTTGTAGAAGACAAGGGTTCATGGAGTATTTCATTCAAAAACCACAAACAAACATCAATTAACCCATATCCCAATGTTTCAAATTATTTTCATGCAAGAATCCTTGATAGAATTCAAAAACAAGCTTTTAGTCACTTTTTGAAAACATTGTAAAATCCTTTGAAATTGACTCTAGGATGAAGAGCCACCATACCTCACTTGATGAAATCCCAATGAAATTTGGTGCAAGGAACCCTCAATTTGAAACCCTAGTTCTCCACCTTCTTCTTCCTTGAACTTGAGAGAACTTTAGAGAGAGAAAGAATTTTGGGGTTTTGATTTGGAATGAATTCTAAAATATCACATACAAGTTTAAATACCTTTAAAATACTTAAAAACACTTAAAACAATAACCCACATATTACCCAAACTACCCCTTTCTTAATTGGACCTTTTTAAACAAGTCAAACTTGAGTTTTATTTTCGCATATTTCATCGGGGCACAGGTCCGCGACGCGGAGGTGTTCCCACAAGTTTCTGGAATTAAATTTTGAGACAGTAGAGTCCGCGGTACGTCCGCAATGCGGACCAAACATTTGGCCCTTGGTAGAGCTAGTCCGCGACGTGGACATGCTCCCTCCATGAGCATTTTTCAAGCTGCCTTGGCAGCTTGCTCGGCCAAGGGTTGGGGTCCTCCTCGGGGACCCTTAGGGTGGTCCCGAGGAGTCGTACCCGAACGTTTTGACCCTAAAAACATTTATTAAGACACTAGGGTCACCTCCACTGATTTTATACTCCAAACAATACATAAAAACATGAACAACATACTAGAACACACCAACACGTAAAAGACTAGTTTCCGAACGTCTTGGTCGTCCCTTGACATTTGACTTCCAAACTCTTTAAAACTGACTAAAAAGGCTATTCTTCATTATTATAACAAGTTATTAATGCACAAAATCCATGTGAGGCTCTACTTTATCCTACTTAATTTTGAGGGGCGCTACAATTACGAAGTAAAATGGTGTTCTAATCATTTGTAGATGTAGACATTTTTTTTAAATAAAGTAAATGACAAGGGATTGACAATTACTGTCAAATGGGTAAATTTCGTTGAATAATTAACAACATCAAATAACCGTGAGTAAACAAGTAGAACGGGTTTCTTGGGAGTGTGATAAATTGAATACCAATTTTGCTAAATGGGTGATTATTATTTACTAAAACTCATTGATCCTCAGTGAATATGTTCGACTGTAGGTGCAAAAGCCATTTCTCAATCAACTATCACGAATCTAGCGACTTCTTTCAAACCTTGACAAGCACAACACATTTTAACAGCCCAATACCTTAATCAATCTACTTTTTCAAGCTAGATTTTTTAGGATTGCATTCAAACCCACTTCCTCAAGCTAAATCTGCAACAACACAATCACAACAATCATCAATTAAAAGTTTTACTCTAATACTTATTTCTCAAGGAAACTTAGAATGCTAAACAATAATTGCATTTTCAACTACAATTCATCAATTAAAACACCAACTATTAGCTGATCCAACTTCAAATCAACAATAAAATAAGTAAATACTAACACCCATAAGCTATGTGGTTTTAGCAAAATCTCTGGTCGCAGTAGCTAGAGGGATCTAAAAAATAGCTGGAATCTTTGTACTAGGAACCTCGGGAAGATCCATAATGTCGAACAACATAGGCAAATCTATGGATTTGAGCCCATCCACGTCGCAGCTCAATCCAGCAACATCAGCTCTCAAGGTCGTAACATCACCGGATTGGTGACCTCCCTATTAACATGCCTCAACTCGCATCGTGAGGGCATCCAAGGCTGGGCCATGTGTGGTGATCAACTCCCGATGTTCTCCTAACTCAGATCGGATAGGGGCTAGGTCACAATAATAGCCCATTCAATCCACCTAGGAACAAGTGCCTCAACCTGGGAAGCACGCACATCAGCAGATTGGGCTAGATGGCCCATCTTGTATACCATCGCATGTGTCAACAAGGGGAGGGAGGCGGCAGCACCAGCAGTAGTAGTAGTTGCATACGCAGAAGGAGCAGTATTAGTACTACTAGGAGTACCAGAAAGCTCACCGGCCTGAGTAGGAGGAGTTGTATCTACCTCCAGCACGTCTACATTGACAGTCGAGGATGTGTCCACCTGCGCTACTCGCCTCCGCTTAGCCTCGTCCATGGTGTACTCGGCCTTCATGACAAAGGGCACTCTAGCACGACGGCACAACTCTATGATCAGCACCAGAAAAAGGAGCGATATCTGGCTCTCATTGCCATCTCTTGTGTAATGATCAACCCGAGATTTAGTCTATCCCGGTCAATAATAGAACCCAACAAACCTACCTTTGGATGATGGAGTATGGATTCATTCTCGGATAGCATCAGTGTGCTTCTAATAAAACCCAACCAGTTTCGCGCATATACAATCAGGTCGTTCTTCTCAATCTAGACCCACGACTCGATCCATGGCAGTGTAATTTCTTAAATTAAAGGGTCTAGCCACCTCTTAAGGGCTTCCAATGTCTTCTTCTCAATTTTATCTGCCAAGAAATGTATTAGTTTGACAGTGTACCCCTACGCCTCAATAATATCCGAACTGCCAAACTTAACCATTTTACCTCTCACCACCACAAGTTCAACCTATGCGAATGAACTTGTTTTCTTTCCCCTTCGGGACCAACCTCCCATACTCTGTGTAGAACTCCTAGACCCATTAAAGTATGTATGAGCCTCGGGACTGTGTGAAGAGCTCGGATTTGTGGAACATAATGGTGTCCCACGCATATTGATACATGTCCACCACTCCATCATTGGATAACCTCTTCTCTTCCAATATTGTACCCCACCCAAAAACCTTCAATTTGTTCATCGAACGAGGTGGAGGTGCCTGTACTGGGGTCACTGTTGGTGCCAACTCATTAGTATGTGATGGAGGTGGAGGAGGTGGGGGAGTGATCGAATGTTAGCCGGATCATGCAGTGTTTTGGAAGATAGCTCATCCTGTCTCCTCGTATTCGCAGGACCCTTCCATTTATCTGTGCCCTTTCCTTCTGTCGGAGGAAGTTTGGGACGTGTTGATCCTAGAAGGAGAGCCTCTTCAGACATAACCACTCCTCCTACTCTCTTTCAGGGTGGTTGGTTCCTTCTAGGAACTTTAGGTCTTGACATATCTCCGAACAACATATATCGAACCAATTCATTAGAAATAGGTCACCGAAACATCAAGTTTTAAAATTTGCAAAAAAATTGACAGACTAGTTCGGCGAGCTTCAGCGGGCTCGCTGGAAGTAACAGAACAAAATGGCACAGTATCAGCACAAATCAATGAGATCTAGGGTCAATTGGTGAGACACCGAACTCATTCGGTGAACCAAAGGTAGCTCGTCGAATATCACATAATCTTTTCCAAAATTTAGTTTGAAAAAAGGCAATCACAAAGATATTCGGCGAGTTGCCGAGTGAAATTGGAGAGCACAAGCATATCACCGAATGTTACAGAGGCTAACAATGAACTTTCTGGGTAAAAAGGGCGATCACAAAGTCATTTGGCAAACTGCAAAGTCAGTCGGCTAGCTCGCCGAACTGCCTCTTGTGCTAGATTTTTACCCCTACTTCTAATTTTTAGTGCAGAACCTACAAGAACAAAATTAAAGCCCTATTCTATGCAATTAAATCCTAGACCATATCACTAGCAACCCCGGGGTACTGAGACTTGCGCCATTTTATCTCAAATCAACCAATCAACGTCTTTTTCCCTTAAGAATGACGTCACTTGCTCTATCATTGGGATAATTGATACAAACAGGTTACTTAGTCTTCATCCACACTAGACACAATATTCTACAACTACACACCCATAATTTAAAGCAATTTAAACACAAAATTCAACATATAGGGGCCAAACACAAAATTTAGCATGATATTACAGTGGCCCATAGTTCAAACTGAAATAAATAGGCAAGATCATGGAATAGATCTAACAATAATACGAGCATGCATAGCAAATGGCTAGAAATCAAATCAAGTTCGGGATACTAACCTTAGAAGCAGACTGACACAAAAATCACTCGAGTAAATATGAAAGCAAATGCAATCTCCCACCAAGAAATGACACCCACACAAGAATATCAAGAAAAATATGATCCAAATTTGAAGTGTAAAAGTGCAAGAGTTGAAAAATGCAAAATAAAAGGGAGTTTTTAATTTCAAACGGTTATAATACTTTTCGACCCTTTAGTTCACGCCCCCATCGATGGTACCCACTTATGTCGCTGACCTATTCGGCAAAGCGCCGAATAGTACTTTTTCCCGCCTAAGTTACCAGAACTCCAACCCTTTGGTTGGTCAAAAAGGCGATCTATATCGGGCTCACCAACCCATTCAACGATTCGTTGAATGGTAACTAAGCTAACAGATTAATGAAGTTTCAAAGATATTTCATCCAATTCTAAGTGACAATTGTCATTAATCAGTATATAACCCAACTAAATGAGTTGGGGTTGAATCTCATAGGGAGCGGTACATTTTAAAGATTAAATAGTAAAGTGCTAATATGGTCAATTCAGTCATAGGAATAAACATTATCGAATAAAAACATAATTCAAATCAGGGGGCGAGACGAATGTCAAATAATAGGGGGTTTCAATTTTAATTATCAACTACATCAGCATCAAATAACACAAAAATGATAATAATGAAACGGTTTCTTGGAATGTTATTCAATTATATGCTAATGTAGAAACATGGGTAATTGCAATTGTTAGGAAATAGCTGAATATTAGTGAATAAGCTAGACTATAGAGGAGGTAAACTTTCTCTGGAACACCAACAAGCAGCAAATAAGAATAGCCTACGATTTAATCCATTCACTCTCTCGAGTCGATTCTGTCGAAAAGGATTTAGGATTCACTCTCTCGAGCTAAACCCATGACAACCCAATACCCATAGACCATCAATCAATAATCTTAGTTTTAAAACCTGTCTCTCGAGATAGACAAAAACACAAGGGTAGAATTGCATTTGCAACTACAATTCTTAAATTAAACCACAATTCATGATTGAAATCACTTCTAAACAACATTTAAACTAGCATTTAACAATACCCATAAACAAAATCAGCCAATAATCACATAATCACACCCTAAGAATTGGGGTTTTAGCTAGTCATCATAAAAAGATAAAAATCATTACCGAGTTGAATTTCCATCAACTGGGTAAGATTAATTTTGTCCTTACAATGCTCTAAGTCGAAGAATCATAAAGACCCACTTCCAATTTCTTAAAAGTGAAAAACTTCAATTCTCCAAACATAGGAAAAACTAAAAAAACTTCTCTCAATACTTAGAGTTCAAACTGAAAAATGATCTATAATGAAAATATGATATTAAATTAAATGTTCAAAAATGTATTTATAGACGCCAAAAATGTGTTGCGAAGATCCATTCGGCACAGTAAGTCGGGCTTGCAGATCCACTCAGCGATGCTCCCTTTAGCCAAATTCACGCCCTTCTGTCTTGGCCTTCAGCATCCTCAAGATCTGTAACTTTGGGCGATCCAACACTGCATCATGGGACCACTCGCCGATCCATCGACTGCTCTTTTCTCTCCCTGACTTGATTTTCTCCTTCAGTGCTTGGCATACTAGAACTTTAGGAGGTCAAGAAGCCCTTTAGAGACTCGCCAAGTAGGCTTGGCAATCATTAGGCTTCCTTTTCTTCACTCTTTTAACTTGCTTCGTTCCTTTTTGCAAATTAGTGTCCTTGCTTTGTTCCTCAATCCAAATACCTGGAAATCAAGGGTTTTACATCAGTTATTGGCAAAAAAATAAGCATTTGAGGACACTAAATTGATACAAATAAACCCCTAAATGAGTCCAAATATAGGACTCATAAACACCCCCAATTTAAACTTTTGCTTGTCCTCAAGTAAAACTGAAGTTCAGTAGTTCAAAAAGGATGCCTCAGAAAGTGTTACACAAGACTCAATCATGAATGCACATAAGAAGACTCAACTTACTCATGCAATGATCAATTGTGCACTCAAAGATTCAAGTTGTGACTCACCATTATCAAAGATTCTCAAGTTTACAATAGTTGCTTCAAATGCAAGTTCAAGCTCAACAAAGGCAATCAAATGCCCTCATACAAAGAATGATTTCATATTCACACACAATGGTTCAACACTTTGTTGTTCTAGAATCACATTCAATTCTCACACTCACAAAGATGAACACATGTATGACTCCACCCATAGGTTTACCCTTATTTTCCAATTAACACTTGTTTCAGCTCACTCAAGATCAAAAAGGTCTTTTCAAGGCTTGTAATGGGGCTGAGTGTAAGGGTATGATCATTTAGTCTCAGTGGCTGCTATCCTCATGAACTCTGGTATGAACAACATCACTTCCTTTCCTTTTCTTCATCAATCTAATTCATGCTCAAAATTCACCCCATTATTCACTTTCTATGGAATATCAGACACCCCATTTGTTTTGGAACTTTCACAACTTTATTCCACGACATTTTCATTCTTTTTCTTTTTCATTTTTTTTGTATGGAGGGGTTCCATCTTTCTCAAGACCATGGGTAAAGGGGGATATCTTCACAATTCTTTATTTACGTTCTCTTTTCACCACACACCCAACATAGGCTTTTGGCCTAAGTTGACTATTCCAACAAACCACATTTCATGAAGATTATGGATGAAGGGATAAACAAAGGTCACAATTGCATCAAGTTTTTTCCAAGAAAAGGGTAAGGCTCAAAGGGTGCTCAAGCAAAGTTCAAGCACTCACAAGGTTGGCCAAAATTGAGGTATAATGTCAAATTGTTTCATTCTTCAAAATTGTTGCCTAAGATTATTTCAACAGCTTGCATCAGTTAGTCAACCGGACCAACAGGGCAAATTGTAGGTGTCATCACACATGGTTCACAGTAAGCTCATCACACAAAGCATTGCCACCAATATCAAACAACACACCACACTTTTGCTAGTGTGCATTGTTCATGACAAGATACTCAATTCGATAACCAGCTAGTCACAACGAGATGCAAAAAGTTCACATATTGCCTATGCAACTTCATTTGGCCTCATTGTAGCCGCACATTCATTTTTGTTTGATTGAGAGCACCATTCAAGTCATCGGTACTTATCACAACCGATACTAAAATTTGCATGAGAAAAACACCAATTAGATATAAAAAATGTGGCAAATTTTTTCAGAAGAGTCCAAATAGCATCTGCAATTAATACAAGGAGCCACAAGCTCAAACATCCACAAAACAGTGCCAAAACACAATTTTCAGCACAAAATCCCAATATATACAAAATAACAATCATAAGAGGTAGGTATGGAAATAACTGACCCCACCACAAAGAAAAAGGAATTTGTCCTCAAATGCAATAATATACTGAATATCAATAATGAAGACGGAGAGGGAGGTAAAGAAAATCCTTTCTACACAGTCGCTCTATCTGTCGGGACATTAGTGCCCGGTGTAGCAGTAGGTTCACTCGAACCACTAGGGCCTTCCATGGACGCCTCTGCCAGAGATGTCTGACTCATTGACTGTACAATCATCTCCTACAGATCTAACAGATCTATCTATAGATGCTCTACTCTCGTACCTTAATCTGATCCTGGTCGATCTCTGCCTCCGACTCATTGACTACCACATCATCCATCGGCACATCTTCGGTGGTGACCGAAGGAATCTCAGAAGTAGCTGGGGCATCCTGCATCTCACATGCCTCAAATAAAGTGGTGAAGTCTGTAGACTTTAGATAGTCTACGTCCTTCCTCAAGCCTGCAACCTCGACTCTCAAAGTTGTAACCTCTAAAGTCTCCCCTGTCTACTCTCACAAGTCTCAACTCTCATTCTGAGAGTGTCAATAGATGCTCGTAGGGGTGTAATTTCAACTAGGATAGTACTTTCGATCATCCATGGTACCGGAGCCTCCAATCGAGAAGCCCTCACTTCCATAGAATAGGCTAAGTTCCCCATCTTCTGGAGCATGGCCTGAGTGATCTTGGTGGGCTTGGATACAGTAGAAGTACCAGGAGTCTGGAGGTGGTGGAAGTACCTGAAGGCCCGGAGGATGGAATACGCAAAGATGCCTCTGTAGGTATAGAATCAACGTCCACCTCCGGAGATGTATCCACTAGAGATGCTCTCCTTCTATCTTCCTCCTCCCGCGTGTACACTACCTCTATACGTTGAATGTTAGTGGAGGATGTGGGAGTGACCTCAATATCTCTCGTCTCATCACAAGGAACTCTAGCACGTCGGCACAACTCTATGATCAAGACTGGGAAAAGAAGTGATATCTGGCGGTGTGTGGCCCTTATAGCCATCTCCTGCTTAATAATAAGTCCCAAATTGAGCCGCTTCTTTGCTAAGATTGATCCTAAACAAGCAGCCATTGCATGCCGGAGGATGGATTGGTTCTGTGAAGGCATGATGGAGTTGTTGATGAATCTGAACCAATACTACGCAACTACATTCAAATCCTTCTTCTCTATCTGGCTTCCCACCTCGATCCACCTCGGAGTGGTATCAGAAATAAGGGGGCAAGTAAGCCCTTAAGTGCCTCGAGGGACTAAGCAGTCACCAGACCATCATACTCATTCTCGAATCCTGTGGCTCTGTCAAGCATAGCATTTATATAGTCACACCCCACTTCTCTTCTTCGAACCATTACAGACTTCACTGGTCTAAAGGCACTGTCCTTCTTCTTCCCCTAAGGAACTGATCACTGTAAGCATAATAGAATTCACAGACCCAGGTTGGTATATATGGGCCTTGAGGCCTCATGAAGATATGGAATTTGTGCCACTAGAGTATCTCCCTCACACTGGAGTATCTTCCCTCAAGGTCCTTGATGAGTCTGAGATTTGGACTCATTTAGGGCTTTATTTATAATGATTTAGTGTGCTCAAATGCTTGTTTTGTGCAAATAACTGATGTAAAACCCTTGATTTCTAGGTATTTGGATTGAGGAACAAAACAAGGACACTAATTTGCAACAAGGACACTAATTTGCAAAAAGGAACAAAGTGAGTTGAAAGAATATGCCTGGTGATTGCCAATTCCACTTGGGGATTCGTTGAACGGCCTCTTGACCACCTAAAGTTCCAGTGTGCCAAGCCCTGAAGGAGAAAATCAAGTTGGCGAGAGAAAGGAGTAGTCGGATGATCGCCGAGTGGTTCCGTGATGCAGTGTTAGAGCGCCCAAAGTTACAGAACATGAGGATGCTGAAGGGTAAGGCAAAAGGGCAATGGAATTGACCAAAGGGCGGATCGTCAAGTGGATCGGCGAGCCTGACTTACTTCACTAAGTGAGTCTTCGCAACACATTATTGGCGACTATAAATAAATTTTTGAACATTAAGTTTCGTATCAATTAATCTTTCATGAGTTATTGTAATTTTCTAGTTTGAACTCTGAGTATGAAGATGAGTTTTCTCTAAATTTTCCTTAGCTTTGAAGAATTGATGTTTTTCACTTTTGAGAAATTGAAAGTGGGTCTTTGAGATTCATCAATTTGGACCATTGTAAGGACAAAATTAATCTTACACAGTTGATGGAAATGCAATTTGGTAACAATTTTTTATCTTTTTATGATGTCTAGCTAAAACCCCAATTCTTGGGGTGTGATGATGTGATTATGGGCTGATTTAGTTTATGGGTATTGCTAATTGTTAGTCTAAATGCTATTTCAAAGTGATTTCAATTATTAATTGTGGTTTAATTTACAAATTGTAGTTGCAAAGCAGTTCTACCTTTGTGGTTTTTGCTTTCTCGAGAGATAGGTTTTAAAACCAAGATTATTGATTTATGGTCTGTGGGTATTGGGTTGTAATAGGTTCACCCCGAGAAAGTGAATCCTAAACTCTTTTCCACACATTCAGCTTGAGAGATTTAATGGACTAAGGCGTAGACTGTTCTTATTTTGCATGCTTGTCGATGTTCAAGAGAAATTGACTTTATTCAAGGTAAATTGTCCTAGAGAAAGTTTACCTCCTCTATAGTCTAGATTAATTACTAATATCTAGCTATTTTATATTAGTTGCAATTACACATTTGTCTACATTAGTCTATAATCGAATCACATCCCAAGAACCCGTCTCATTATAGTTATTCCTTATTATTTGTTGTTGTCGTAGTTGATAATTGTAACCAAAACCCCCCCTATTTGACATTCGTGTCACCCCCTGATTTGAATTATATTTTTATTCGTAAATATCTATTCCTATGACTAACTTGATCAAATTCGTACTTTTTTATTGAATCTTAAACACGTACCAATCCCTGTGCGATTTGATCCCAACTCATTTAGTTAGGCTATATACGGACTAGCGATCGTTGAGACTTAGAATTGGATGAAGTGTCCTTGAAACGTTAATCAAAATGGCGCCGCTGCCGGGGAATGGTGTTGGTTAAGATTTTTTGGTTAAGTTGAATTTTGTTCTTTTTAGTCGTAGTTTAATCTACTTACTTTTAGTTTTGGTTTTTGTGTTGCTGATTTGAACAGAGGAAATGAGTGTGATCAGAAGCAATGGTAGCAAAGTGGGCCACCAAGATGACATCAGTAACCTCAACGATCTTAATGAGCCTAATGTTAATGACCCTCATCTAATGGGTAGAATTGGTGCCATTCGCTTGCCTTCGGCTGAAGGGAATGATTTGGTCCATATTACAAGTACCATGTTGCAGCTCTTACAGTTGAAAGGGTTGTTTGTGGGTTCGCTCATAAGGATCCCCATGAGCATATTAGAATCTTTGTTGATGTGTGCGGGCCGTTCTCTTTCAAGAACATATCCCAAGAGTCGGTTCGGTTGAGGTTGTTCCCATTTTCTTTAATGGGAGAAGCATGAAAGTGACTGGCTGAATTGCCACGAGACTCAATCACTTCGTGGGAAGAGCTTGTCACCACATTTTAGTGCAATTTTTCCCTCCTTCGAAGATGATGACACTTCGGGAGAGCATCCAAAGCTTCAAGTGTTTGAAGGGTGAGCCAATTCATGAGACTTGACTACTATTCAAGAGGTTGGTGTTGCAATGCCCAACTCATGGTTTGCCCAACAACATTTTGCTGTAGTATTTTTACCGAAGCCTTGATTCGGTTAACAAGGGCGTACTTGACCAACTTTCTCCGGGAGGTTTGTTGCAACAACCTCACATTATAGCAGCCCAACTTTTGGATTGGATGACCATAATTAATCGGTCTTGGTACACCCGTGAAGATCAGGTCTCCCCTCTCACGTTTAAATTGACCAAGGAGCAGTTTGAGAAAGATCAAGAGAAGGACCAAAACATGGCCAAGATCATGACTCAACTTGACATTTTGTCCAAAATTCATGGGAGCTTGTTCTAGAAGTGTCAAGGTTGTGGGTGTCGTGTGTGTAAACCCTAGAGAGGCCAATTTTGAAGCGTTGTACAACGAGGAGATGAATTTCCTAGCAAACCAAGGAGGTGGTTATTGTTCAAACTACACGAGGCACGGTGGTAACCAAGGTTGGATTAGGGATGAACGTTGGAAAGATCGTGATAGAGAGTGGAGGGATCGTAATCCCACTTGGAAGGAAAGGGATGGGGAGAAAGACAGGTACATTCCTCCCTACGAGCGCCAAATGCAAAAGGATTATGAGGGTGGTCAGTTGTTGGATATTCTTTCTCGTATTCTTAGCAAGGTTGAGGGGTCTGATAAAATTTTGAAAGAGATGACGGAAGATGTGTCGACCGTTAGCCAAACGGTCACCTCTCATTCCATCTCAATCAAACTGTTGGAGACCCAGATGGGTCATATTTCATCTCATTTAAACCCGAGACAACAAGGGGTGATACTATGGCCAACCCCAAGAATGAAGTTTGGGTGAGGACTTATGTCGTGCCATGAGGTTAACTAAGCCATTGCTTGGGAGGCAACCCAAGTTTTATTTGCTTTCTTTTTATGGTTGAAATAATCGTGTGTTGATTGTGCGGGTCAAAGTGCGGAATGTGTTTGAAAAGTGAAGATTGGCTAACAAAATGCCCAGTCGGTTACTCGCCGAAGAGGTCGGTGAGCGCGACTTGGACCTCCTTTGGACTCAAGAAATTATGAGGTTGGAGTCTGTAAAACTCGACGGGTCCAAGAGAAAATTGGCATGTCACCGAATGGGTCGGTAACCACAACCTTGTCCGCCGTTTAGACCCTTACATTAACTGGATGTCCTGTAAAACTCGGTGAGGTAAGTCTAATTTCGTCGAAAAGGTGAGAATTGGATGGTTTTAAAAGCCAAAGGTTTAAACTTTCAAACTCTTTCACATTCCCGCACTTTTTAACTTCCCAAACTCACACCCACACTATATTTTCCCATATTTTTGCATTATTAATGCTTTCTAGTCGTTGATTGTGTGTTTAGAGTTTGATATCTTTGCCGCCTAGCATTTCAACTTATTTATTCGGCATAAAAGATTGGTTTTTCAAAACCCCAAAATCGTATTTATCAACTTTACTCATTTACAATTGTGTTGATCTTAGTGAAGTGTGCTGGGCCTCTTTGATTTCATTGTTTTTGTGCTCGTGTGCATGTGTTCCTGTTTTAATTTGAATATCTTGCCTAAAATGACAATATTGTTGATTTCTCAAATTTCGTGCTTAGAATTTGGTCTAAATTGTTGGGTTGTGCTAAAATGTTTTTGGGCCTAGTCGTGTGAAGTCTGAGTAACCTGCATTTGTGCCAAATGACGTGCTTTGACAAATGATGGAATGGTTGACATCATTCTTAAGGGCCAAAGTCATCAAATGGCCAAATTGGCCAAACTGAGAGAAGTCTGAGTATCCCGGGGGCATGGTTCTTATGTGTAACGACCCAGAAAATGATAGAGTAAAACTAGAGCCTCACATGTGAGTTTGGAGTCGAGAACCTAATGAAATGATTATATTTGAAATTGACCCAAAAAGTTCTTAAAAATGTGTTTCGGAAGTTACCGAAAACTTGTTTAGCTACTTATAAAAAGATCCGTTTCGTTTTTCAAAAATCCGACTTCATATTCTTGTTTAGGGGGTCAAATTGAGTGGGAAATGGGTCTAACCCAAATTTTAGAGCAACCGTATCAAAATCCGAAATTTCCTAGTGAAGCCTTTTTCGAGGGTCTACTTTGAAGGGTCATATCTCCTAGCACACGAATTATTTGGGTGGCCAATAATATATCCCTGGAAAGCCCTTTGATTTAACTACCTAACTCACTTCGTTTCACCTCATTCGGAGTTCGGACAAAGAAGTTATGCCCATTTTCGTAAAGTCGGTCCGGCAGAAAAAGGGCATTTCCAGTAAGCCGATTTACTGTTCACCCGCTGGTTACTGTTCACCCGCCTCTTTATTTTTCTAAGTGTTGGACCATTTCTTCCAAATGACATATATTAATTCCTATATACCATTAGTTCATTCCCATCCCTAAAAACATTCCCTCACTTCTCAAATATTCTCTCCAACTCAA
>JAJOOR010012245.1:0-28029 GCA_036250505.1 Solanum acaule
CCCTTAGTCCCTATTTCCCGTTAATTAATGTTGAATGTACTTCCGCGACCGATGAAGTGTGATGACAAGTTTGAGAGGCTTGTTTGGGGTTCCTTCGGGTTCCTCATTCGCCATGTCACGTCTAGACCCTAGGCTTGGGTCGTGACAATGATAATCTTGGAAAGGTGGTTTTTGACTTGAATGAGGTCCCAAAGAGAGTTCCTCCTGATAGTTCCCTGCTCCTCAATGGTACAGAATGGAGGATTGACGAGGAGAAGGGAGAGTAAGAGGGGAGATTATGCTTGCTGTTTGGATGGGAACACAAGCAGATGAAGCATTTTTAGATGCCTCGTATGCAGATGCTGCCTTTGTTTATGGAAAGGGGGTTATGAGCGTCAGGTCCAAAGTTTATGTCTCTCCAAAACTTTGGTATCTGAGAGTAAATATTATTGAAGCTCAAGACATCATCCCAAATTACCAGAACCGCCTCCCTGAAGTTTTGGTGAAAGCCCAGGTGGGAAATCAGGTGCTCAAAACTGATATATGCCATGCTCGAACAAAAAATCAAATGTGGAATGAGGATTTGGCTTTTGTAGCTGCTGAACCTTTTGAGGAGCAGCTAGTCCTTAGCATTGAGGACCGTGTTCACCTGATGAAAGATGAGATTCTTGGAAAGATAAGTTTCCCACTCAACACATTCGAGAAGAGGCTTGACTACCGGCCTATTCATTCTCGTTGGTTCAACCTTGAGAAGTTTAGTTTTGGTTCCTTGGAAGTTGACAGAAGGAAAGAGCTCAGTCAGATCATTCTCAAAGCATTTTGATCACTTCTAGGTAGGGAACTATAGGCTTTCCATCTGGAAGTTATCAGGATAACATCCCTCTTTTGGAGAGTTGATAAAGCCATCAAGAAAGTCTCGAGGATGATTCCAACAGTCATTTTTTTGGTTATCTGGAATGAAAGGAATCATATGCTTTGATGGAATTTCAACTCTTACTCACTCTCTCAAAACTAAATATTTAGTTAATTTGTTCAATTGGAATTTTCTTACACATGTTAATAGAATTGACATGTTCCTAATTGACTTTTTCTCGACTCTGTAAGCTCCATAGTTCAAGCGTCAACTACTTGTACTAGTGCTGAAAAGTTTGTTTGCCCTTGTGTACTAGAGCTAACTGGTTACACCTTTTTTGTATTTTGGCATCTTCCTGATGCCCATGCATTGATAATCTCTTACATTATTGGGGAAAAAAACAATCTCTCTTTTTTTGCTGGGATGTTGAATGACATTTTCTTAATCCTACAATCTGGAATAGACTTAAATATTATTTAATTTCTATAAGTGCATTATTCACACTCAAATTGCCATGTAATCCACTTTTAAGAGCATGTTTGTGAAGTTCTTGGCCTTCTCTCACTGCCAAACAACGAGAAGATGCAGCCAAAAGTGTTGAAAGAGTAAAATGATCAGCTATCAAGCATTTATTTCTCCGCAACTCATCATATAAAAGTTGGAAATATACAAACCTAGCTATTGTGTCCAAGTGTCACATGTTCTAAGAGAAGTGAACTAGTTTGCTGATTTTTTTAACTAACAGAGGTTTTGATTGTGCAGGTACTATTCAATACAATAATTCTCATTAACTCCCATATGAAGCTAAAAAGATCCAGACCACTAATAAAAAACAAATTCCAAGCATTCGATTCCAGACGACAAGACAAATGGAACCAGAAAGATAATATATACTTGTAGAAGAACTACAACTACTACTACTACAAATTGCGAGTTCAATTGGTGAACATATCTATTAAAAATAAAGACAAGAAACACTAGTAATGAAAACTCAAAGAATAGCATAAAATGATAAAGATGAGTAGTACCAGGAGGTAGAGTAATTTCAGCATTACTAGATATCCTTGATGATTGTAGTACTCCTTCTTGACCGCTATTATGGTTGGGAACCTGTAAGTATTAAGACATTAGTTAACAATCCTAAGCTTATTCCAAGGAACTAGGATGGGATCTAAAGGTATGGATCTATAATTTATAAACCATATTATTAAAGAAGGTGTTAAGATAGTTCAGCTGCAAGAGGATGATATTGTTGAAGCTACAGAAAAATGGAAGAAAGCTATGATATTGTATGTGGTTGGTACTGAACAATTTATAGCTTCCTAGTGGAAATTTGCAGCAAAACCAGAGATTTACTATCACAATGAGGGCTACTTTATGGTGCTATTTGACAGTATGGATGACATGAATGAAGTCTTATACTCTGGCCCTTATACTATGAACAATAGACCTATAATTGTTAAACCATGGGCTGCTCACTTTGATTTACATGATGAAGTTTTGAAAACCATCCCATTATGGATCCAATTTCCCAATTTACCACTGAATTACAACCACTAATGGATTTACTATCCTAAACACGGGAGGACAAACTCAGATGGAAGTGGGACAACGAAGTAGCCAGTATGGAGATGATGGAGGACAAAACGCTCACTCACCTCAACGTCTATGTTAGTGTCATGGAATGTTAGAGGTATCAATAATGTAGGGAAACATAGAGAAATAAAAGTTTTCAGTAGTAACTAAGAGGAACTGCCTTTCAGGTATTTAGGAGTACCTCTTAGTACTAAGAGATTGTCCACGATACAATGTCAACCTTTGCTTGATAAAATACTAGGAAGGATCACTACTTGGGTTGCTAAGCTACTAACGTATGCAGGAAGAGTTCAGCTTATCAAAAATGTCTTATTCTCCATCCAAACTTTCTATTCCAAATCTTTGTTCTTCCAAAGAAGGTGCTCAATATGATTACTACTACATGTAGGAAATACATATGGACTAGAAAAGCAGAGAACATCAATAATCACCTATAGCATGGGAACAACTCTGTAAGCCAAGGGTGGCTGGTGGCTTGAATCTGATAAATGTCGAACAATGGAATAAGGCTGCTATAGCTAAATCGTTATGGAGTCTAAGTCACAAGAGAGATAAATTATGGGTCAGATGGGTTCATGGCTACTATATAAAGGGTGTCTCAATTTGGAACACGGACCGACCACTAGCTTCCTGCATCCTAAGGAAGATATTTAGAAGCAAAAAGTATTTTGAGGCAGCTGGCTATTCTCTAATAAACATCTAAAACAGAAAATTAAATGAACAACAAGAGTATTAAATAGAGAATTCAAGGACAAATGCTAAAGCTACCAGAAAATCTCAATAACAGAGAGCTCATAGAGTCAAAACAAAAAATTGTTGTACTAACATGAATCTAAATAATAGTGAATCTATGTAATCGCTAAACTTGAAATTTTCAAAAAAGAGATCTTAGGTCGAGTCAAAACGAAACAATGGTTTCTTTATACTAGTTCTTGTATTCACAATAGAACTTTTGAATGATCCAGATGAACGAAAAATCACCCGCCATAATATATTAACAACCACACACCTTAATATAACAGACATACACCTTATTGCATATTAACATATGAATCGATTCAATCAATTGCAATCAAAATAGTAGCAGACAGAGATCAGAAACACAAAAAACATTACTTTTACGAATCTCAAATCACTTATAAATCACAGCTAATACCTAATTATTGATTAGTTCGTCAAGTGTATTTTATGTTTTCTTTTTAGTTAATGCGTAAATACTGATTAATAAACATAACAGAAAATAAATAATAGGGTTAAATTCACAACGAATATGTACAGAGCAACAAGGGTAATAGAACATGATAGAAACAAAGGAGTGGAGATGAGTGAACTACAAACCTGAAAACTTAGTTTTTCCTGGACGTATTTGCTGCGAGAAAATTCTAAGCATAATTCATCATAAAACCTCAATTTCAATCATTACCATTCATAATTCATCATCCACTAGATTGGAATCATACCCAAACCCTACCCACAATGTAAGAAGAACCCTAGTTTGAATTGGGTTTTTGATCCACACTTGGGGGATTATTAAGGGGGCTCTATGGGTGGAAGAACCCATAGATGATAAGCTAAAAATACCTTAATCAATGCCCTAACACAAGCCTTTAGCAATGCAGCCTTTGTTCGTGACCTTAGCTTCAACCTCTAGCTTCTTCTTCAATGGAGGTTTTCTTAGAGAGAGAAATATTTGAGAGAGGAGTGATTTGGGGTTTTGATTTAGAATGACTTAGTTGGGCTGATTTATGACATAAAACTATATATATATATATAGGTCTATAAAACCCATATGAAACGACCCCCACACAATACTAATTAAATAGGTAATTACTTAAAAAACCCTCAACTAGGCAACCCTATCCAGGCTTCACGCCCACTTAGACGGTCTGTCAAGGGCACCACGACCCGTGGTGGTGCCCGTGGTCACTTGACTAGTGGCCCTCTTCAATGTGCCAAGCCCCTAAATGCTAAGGCATCTTCCCGACCACTTCTGTGGACCGTGGTCAAGACAACAGATCGTGAAGTGGCTCGTGGACTTAAGGCAGTAGCTTGGCCTCAAGGCCTTGCCTACCAAGTGACTAAGGGTCTTCACGGACCACTTCACGGTCCGTGGTTAAGACCACTGGCCGTGAAAGTGGTCGTGGTCATGAGGCAGACTTGGCCAACGTTGGGCAGCCTTGGCCCTTGGCTAAGGCTTTGCCCCCTTGGCCTTGGCCTTTGCCCTTGCAGCCTTATACCAAACCCTAGATAGTCTTCTAAACTACGGGGTCTAACACATGCCTTGATGTTCAACCACTAAACCTCTCATTCTAATTACGAAAAGTCTCATCTACAACTCTATTCCTCATACATCAAACCTTACAACCCTAGCTCTTGGCTCTAGTTTAGTCTACTAATTTCCAGGGTGTTACAATATCTCCCCCTAGGAACATTTGTCCTCGAATGACGATTCTAAACCCTTCTTATAGGAAACGACTCAAGACTAGCAGACCAACAACATGCAACATATCTAAAGCACATAAACAAGGAGGAAAACTTCAATTCCCACCATACGTACTCAATGCAACAAAAAAAAAAAGGAAATAGGAACTTCATCAAACAACCCATTTATGCATGACATTCTCATAACTAGTCACATTCAAGGAGAAAATACCATCTCCTAATCATATCATGCTCAACATACTCTCATGGAGCCCGTATGCAATTTACTCTCAAAAAGCATACATTTCAAGGAGGAATCTTTCAACTCCAAAACCAAAGCATGCTCAAATACTCATCTCATGAAGTCTATATGCAACTCTACTCAAATGCACTTCAACAGGAGAAAATAATGCATATAAGTCATTTCTAACAAGACCTAAATATTTTCATGAACATGCACATAAGGAAATCATTGGCAAAACATAATCACATAATGACGTCCTTAGATAGGCACACTATCTCCCCCTAGGGAGTAAGCCTACACAAGTTCTTATAAACAAAATTCATAACACAAGGCAACAATGACGCATCACTCATAAAAAAGACAACTTCAAGTCCATCATAACAAGTCACAAAAGACAAGAAATTCGAAAATCTACTTAAAACAAAAACACATACCATAAGGGACATGAGGAGATCACTCTTGATCTTCTCTAGATTGGAGAACATAAAACCTATGATTACTTTTATTCTTCATTGGACGGTTCGGATGGACTTCGCCGTTCTTTCCCAACTAAAATCGAAAGGGCTGTATCACGGGAGCATTGGACTTGGCCTCCCTCCCTTTAGCCCTAAGGATTGGACAATCTCTCTTCTTGTGACCCTCATTACCACAACCATAGCACCCTTCCTTTTCGGCTAGACACTCACCATAATGATTTCTCCCACACTTGGAGCAAGTAGGCTTAAGCAACACGGATTCACTATTACTCCCTCTTAGAGGCTTAGGCTTAGACACCCTTTCTTGGTTGGAAAGTTTTTGTTGGGTCCTAGGTTGACTATATCCATTGGAGCTAGCATTGGAGAAATTCCCCTCATTGGTTCTAGGTCTCTTCACTTCCCTATTGTCTTCCTTAGTTTTGTCTCCTCAACTTGTTGAGCACACACCATTTGGCGTGAGATGTCCATATTATCATGGAGCATTGCCGCACGACATTCTTCCTCAATTGAGTCGGACACGCCCGTCACGAAAACGCCTCAATTTTTTTTTGACTTGCACCAATGACCTTATAATAACGTGACGAATAACAAAACAAAACTTTACTTCTTTTTGTAACTGCCCAAAAATGACCGAATATTACGCAAATTCCCCAAAATGGCCGAATAAACAAGAAACACACATAAACATTACAAAAAATGCAGCAAAAAAAATTCGACTTGCACCAATGACCTTAAAATATCTTGACGTATATAAGAACAAAACTTTACTTCTTTCGAATCTAACCGAAAATGGCAAAAAAATCAAGAAACACACATTAACTTTACTTCTTTTAGTAACTGTCCGAAAATGGTCGAATATTACGTAAATGCCCAAAAATGGCTGAAAATCAAGAAACACATAAACAATAAAAAAACGCCTCAAAAAAAATTTCGACTTGCACCAATAACCTTAGATTATCGTGACGAATAACAGAACAAAGTTTTACTTCTTTTAGTAACTGCCCGAAAATGACCGAATATTACGTAAATGCCCCAAAATGACAGAAAATCAAGAAACACACATAAATAATACAAAAAAATGCCTCAATTTTTTTTTTGGATTTCCACAAATGAACTTAGAATATCGTGATGAATAACAGAACAAAACTTTACTTCATTTCATAACTGCCCGAAAATGGACGAATATTACATAACTGCCCCAAAATGGCCGAAAACTCAAAAAAGACACATAAACAATACAAAAACCGCCTCAAAATATTTTCGACTTGCACCAATGACCTTCGAATATCGTAATGAATAATAGAACAAGACTTTACTTCTTTTCGTAACTGCCCAAAAATGGCTGAATATTACGTAAATGTCCCAAAATGACCGAAAAATCAAGAAACACACATAAACAATTCAAAAAACGCCTCAAAAAAATTACGACTTGCACCAACGACCTTAGAATATGTTGAAAAATAACAGAACAAAACTTTATTTCTATGGGAAACTACCCGAAAATGGCCAAAAAATCAAGAAACACTCATAAACAACACAAAAAACGCCTCAAAAAAATTTCAACTTGCACCAATGACCTTAGAATATCGTGACGAATAACAGAACAAAACTTTACTTCTTTTTGCAACTACCCAAAAATAACCGAATATCGTAAATGCCCCCAATATGGCAATAAAATCAAGAAACACTCATACACAATACAAAAAACAGCTCAAAAAAAATTCAACTTGCACCAATGACCTTAGAATAACGTGACGAATACAAGAACAAAACCGTACTTCTTTTCGTAAGTGCTCGAAAATGGCAGAATATTACGTAAAAGCACCAAAAAGGCCTAAAAATAAAGAAAAACACATAAAAAATACAAAAAATGCCTCAAATTTTTTTTGGCTTGCACCAATGACCTTAGAATATCGTGAGGAATAACAGAACAAAACTTTACTTCTTTTCATAACTGCTCGAAAATGACCGAATATTTACCCCAAAATGGCTGAAAAATAAAGAAACACAAATAAACAATACAAAAATGCCTAAAAAAAATTCGAATTACACCAATGACCTTAGAATATCGTGACGAATAACAAAACAAAACTTTATTTCTTTTCGTAACTGCTCGAAAATGGCCGAATATTACTTAAATTCCCCGAAATGGATGAAAAATCAAGAAACACACATAAACAATACAAAAAACACTTCAATTTTTTTTTGACTTGCATCAATGATCTTAGAATATCGTGATGAATAACAGAACAAAAAGTTACTTTTTTTCGTAACGGCCGAAAATAGTCGAATATTACGTAAATGTCCGAAAAATCAAGAAACACACATAAACAACACAAAAAAGCCTCAAAATAATTTCGACTTGCACCAATGACCTTAGAATATCGTGACGAATAATAGAACAAAACTTTACTTCTTTTTGTAACTGCCGAAAAATGGTCGAATATTACGTAAATGTCCCAAAATGGCTGAAAAATCAATAAACACACATCAACAATACAAAAAACTCCTCAATTTGTTTTTGAATTGCACCAATGACCTTAGAATATCGTGACGAATAACAAAACAAAACTCTACTACTTTTCGTAACTGCCCGAAAATGGCTGAATATTACGTAAATGCCCTAAAATGGCCGAAAAATCAAGAAACACACATCAACAATGCAATAAGCGCCTCAAATAAATTTCGACTTGCACCAATGACCTAGAATATTATGGCAAATAATAGAACAAAACTTTACTTCTTTTTGTAACTTCCCGAAAATGTCTGAATATTACGTAAATTCCCCAAAATGGCCTAAAAATCAAGAAACACACATAAACAATAAAAAACGTCTGCAAAAAGATTTCGACTTACTCCAATGACCTTAGAATATCATGACGAATAACAGAACCAAACTTTACTTCTTTTTGTAACTGCCCGAAAATGGCCGAATATTTCGTAAATTCCCCAAAATGTCCGAAAAATCAAGAAACACACATACGGAATATAAAAAACGCATCAAAAAAATTTCAACTTGCACCAATGACCTTAGAATAACGTGACGAATAACAAAACAAAACTTTACTTCTTTTCCTAACTGCCCAAAAATGGCCGATTATTACGTAAATGCCCCAAAATGGCTGAAAAATCAAGAAACACGTATAAACAACACAAAAAACGCCTCAAATTTTTTTTGACTTGCACCATTGACCTTAGAATATCGTGACGGATAATAGAACAAAACTTTACTTATTTTCGTAACTTCCCGAAAATGGCCGAATTCTACGTAAATGCCTTAAAATGGCCAAAAAATCAAGAAACACACATAAACAATACAAAAAAATCCTCAAATTTTTTTTGACTTGCACCAATGACCTTACTATATCTGTAACAACCTAGAAATTTTTTGAGCTAAAACTCGAACAGTTCTTCGTAGTGAGTGAGATTTTTGCAAGGAATTTAAAATTTCTTGAGTATTAAGGTTACTAGATGTAGCAGCTTGAGTACCAAGAAGAACTAAAGAGAGTTCATTCAAGTCATTCCTAAGTTTTTCATAAGTTTTGGGTCAACTTCAAACGAGCATAACTCCTAGTACAGGATGATTTAGGTGAGTTACAAAATAGAAAATTATAGCCCTTCGAGTCTTCTTTCCAACGCTTCGAGTTTGCTAAATTCTGAGCTCTAAGTAAAATGCTATGCCTGATTTACTAACGACGCCCAAACCTGGCAGCAGCTCCGCGGTGGCTCCGCGTTACTAAGCCAATACAGACCTCACTGCCTGGTGAAAACTTATTCCGACTCCCATATCATTTTAATTATTTCTCTAAGGGTATTTTAGTCCTAAAAACCCTTAGGAGGTCATCTAAATTTCCCTAAACGAGTAGAGAATCAGTTTTCTTAAATCAAACCCTCTCATCCTCTCCAAAAAGTATACGCTCAAGGGATTCAAGAAACACTAAGGCTAGGGTCATCTTTCAAGATTTTCCTTCAAGTTCTTCAAGAAAATGGTTCTTTTAGGTATGTAAGCTTTCATAGTGTTGGGTTTGTTCACCCACACGCCAATCATGTTAATTTCAGCGTTAAGTCTGTTCTAGAAAGTTGAATGTATGATGTTCTTGAAATTGGCCTTTAGTTCTTGGGTTTAGATGAGATTATTGAGTTCCTAGATGGAATCATGTCGATTTTACAGTTGTTTATGAGTAGGTTCTTGTGTTCATGTGCTGGGTATCTAAATCTAAAGAGGAATTGAGAAAAAGAACAGAGTTTAGGTGAATTGGGGTTAGAAAAAGAAGGAAAAAGTCCGGCGAATCTGGCACCATGTTCCGCGTCGCGGTCCTGCCTCCCCATTTCATAAAGTTTGTCTTTGCGTCGCTGAGAGGTCACAGACCTCTCTGCCTCAAAATTTAATTTGCGACCAAATATTTTAATTCATCACCACGTCGCGGACTTGCTTCCAAACAGTGATTTCTTGATCGTATTTGTTTAACTATCTAAAAACACTCCTAAACATCACGAGATCATTCCTATCACAAATCACAACCTTGAGTTCATAAATCACATTCAAGGTAGAGTTGAGAGTCAAGTCTTGAGAGTTCTTTCGGACATTTTGAGAAAGTCCCTTAGAGTCCTTTTGAGGAGTCTTCTACAACCTAACTTGTTTCAAGACTCGAGTAAGTGAGCATGAGATTGAGGAGAATGTATTCATGAGTCTACACTATCACCTAGATCCTTCGTATCATGAACCAGAACTCTTGAATTCATAATTCACATTCAAGAGAGAGTTAAGAGTAAAGTTCAAGAAAGTCTTTGAATTCAATTGTAAATCCTTTGATATCCACCATAGATTTGAGTTAAGTTTTGAGAAGTAAGTATGAGAATGAGAAGAGTCTTATACCTAAGTTCCTTATTGAGATTTTGACCCTTGAGTCAAGTCGTTTATGCCCATAACTTCCGCATGAACTCCATCTGTTTATTATCTTTGAAAGGAGTAGTATCTTCAAGTTCTAAGTCTTTAGTATCGAGTTCTTAACCCTTCCGAGATTATAATCCTAATCATGGGACTATTCCCTATTACCCATGAAGTCCATGATTTGAGTTGTTCATGCCCATAATTCCTCATGAACATTATAAGTCGAACAATCTTGAGATGAGAAGTATCTTTGAGTCCTTGAGTTGAGTAGTTCATGCTCATAATTCTGCATGAACCCTCTGAGTTGAGCATTCTTGAAATTAGTAGTATCATTGAAGTTTTTGAGTTCCAAGTATTTGAGTTCTATCTATGGTTATTGAAAACCTTGCATTGAGTCGTTCAAGTCCATAATTCGGCGTGAACCATATTTTTAAGAAGTCGTTTACAAATGTTTAAACTTTGTTGTAAGACTTAAGCTTTGAAGTTGAGTAAAGAGTAAGAGTAAAGTTCATTTTCTTTAAAATGATTTATGGGAACTAAATATTCCCAAGAGTAAATGTTTTCACATTTAAGAAGAGAGGAAACTGAGATTTCCAAAAGAGTTTTGAGCAAGAAAGGGAACATCGATTCCAAGAGAGCTTTTAAGCTAAGTTTTTGAGTAATTATCTCAAACTAAAGAAAGAGTTTTTTTTTTTACAAATATATGAGCTAAGTATATTTTGGGAGTAGTATTGAGCACCGATATGGGAGTGAGTTTGAGTTCAGATAACTCACGTCTCCATAAACCATGTAGCCAGCATGGGTAGTAAATGATCATACTTTTTAGATGACTCCTTAAGATGTTTTTAGCATAAGCTAGTGGATCCACTAAATTAAGCATTCTATATGACGGCAAAGTATATGACAGTTCTGCCAGCGTTGGCAAGACATTGTATCACCACTTAGGCTCATAGTGGTGGTTGTTGATTAGAGAAACTCCCACATAAACTATATTACTTTATTATATAAGTAAAGTTGAGTTTGTTATTGCATTTTCTTTAACGAACTAAATTGTTTTTACTGTTTTATAAAGCTTTCCATATATTGCATGCGTATTGTTGCTTTATATTGAGTTGAGTATCCAGAGTTAAGTACCCAGAGTCGAATATCATATCTTTGAGTTGAGTATCTAATCTCTAAGTTGAGTATCTTATCCTTGAGTACTTTTGAGTTGAGTAAGTTGAGTAGTTTTGAGTATCCTTGAGTATTCCTTGAGTTGAGTAAGTTTGAGAAGAGGTAAGTATGTTTCCTTTTTATCAAGTTTCAAGCTTATGTTTATGTTTTAGAATTCCCCTTACATGCTCGTACATTCCACGTACTGAACCAATTTGCCTACATCATTTCATGATGTAGATACAGGTATTCGGGATCATCAACAGGAGATTAATTGATACATCCGAAAGTTCGAGTTAGCTATGGTGAGCCTCCTTATTTTTGGAGGATTTCATTTAATTTTCAGTTTAGTCAGGATGTCGTGGGTCTTGTCCCGACTTCCATCTTTATCAGTTAGAGGCTTCATAAATAGTCAGTATAGCTGAGAAGTCTGTATTATTCATTTATTTTATTAAATGTTTTAAAGACTTAAGTTGTCTATTTTATGGCAAGTTGAATATATTATTTTTATTCTAAGTTGTTCATTAGAGTTAAAGTATCGAAAATTTGAGTTTATTGAGTTTTATTCAGTTTTAAACTTTTGCATGCTTAAGTTAATCTTCCGTTTGTAATCAGCCGGGATGAGGGTTCGCTTGGGGACTAGCAATGGTTCTTGAGTGTTGGCCACGTCCAGGGTGTACACTCGGGTCGTGACAATATCTTGACGAATAACTGAAAAAAACGTTACTTCTTTTCGTAACTTCCTGAAAATGGCCGAATATTACGTAAATGCCCCAAAATGGCTGAAAAATCAAGAAACACACATAAACGATTAAAAAGCGCCTCAAAATTTTTTTGACTTGCACCAATGACCTTAAAATATAGTGACAAATAACAGAACAAAACTTTACTTCTTTTCCGTAACTGCCCGAAAATGGCCGAATATTATGTAAATGCCCAAAAAAGAACGAAAAAAACAATAAACACGCAGAAAAATACAAAAAACACATAAAAAAAAAATTGACTAGCACCAATGACATTTTAATATCGTGAAGAATAACAGAACAAAACTTTACTTCATTTCGTAACTGCCCGAAAATAGCCAATATTACGTAAATTCCCCAAAATGGCCGAAAAATCAACAAACACACATAAACAATACAAATATGCATCAAAAATAATTTAGACTTACACCAATGATCTTAGAATATCGTGACGAATAATAGAACAAAACCTTACTTCTTTTCCTGCCCGAAAATGGCCGAATATTACGTAAATTCCCCAAAATGGCCGATAAATCAAGAAACACAAATAAACAATACAAAAAAGGCCTAAAACAAATTGGCATGCACCAATGACCTTAGAATATCGTGACGAATAACAGAACAAAATTTACTTTGTTTCGTACCTGCCCGAAAATAGCCGAATATTACGTAAATTCCCCAAAATGGCCGAAAAATCAAGAAAAACACATAAATAATACAAAAAACACCTCAAACAAATTTCGACTTGCACTAATGACCTTAGAATATTGTGACGAATAACTGAACAAAACTTAACTTCTTTTCGTAACTGCTCGAAAATGGCCGAATATTACGTAAATGCTCCAAAATGGCCGAAAAATCAAGAAACACACATAAACAATACAAAAATCTCCTCAAAATTATTTTGACTTGCACCAATGACCTTAGAATATCGTGACGAATAACAGAACAAAACTTTATTTCTTTTCGTAACTTCTTGAAAATGGCCGAATATTACGTAAATGCGCAAAATGGCCAAAAACTCAAGAAACACACATAATCAATACAAAAAACGCATCAAAAAAAAATTGACTTGCAACAATGGCTTTAGAATATCATGAAGAATAACAAACAAAAGCTTACTTCTATTAGTAACTGCCCGAAAATGGCAGAATATTACGTAAATACCCTAAAATGGCGGAAAAATCACGAAACACACATAAACAATACAAAAAAACGTCTCAAAAACATTTCAACTTCCTCCAATGACCTAAAAATATCGTGACGAATAACAGAACAAAACTTGAATCCATTTGATGACAGCCCGAAAATGGCCAAATATTACGTAAATACCCCAAAATGGTAGAAAAATCAAGAGACACACATAAACAATACAAAAAAACACCTCAAAAAATTTCAACTTGCACCAATGACCTTAGAATATCGTGACAAATGACAGAAAAAACTTTATTTCTTTTCGTAGCTGCTTGAAAATGGCCGAATATTACGTAAATGTCCCAAAATGGCCGAAAACTCAAGAAACATAATACACAATATAAAAAACACCTCAAAATTTTTTGACTTGCACCAATGACCTTAGAATATCGTGACGAATAACAGAACAAAACTTAATTTCTTTTTGTAACTGCTTGTAAATGGACGAATATTAAGTAAATGCACCAAAATGGCCGGAAAAATCAAGAAACACACATAAATAATACAAAAAACGCTTCAAAAAAAATTTGAGTTGCACAAAATAACCTTAGAATATCATGACGAATAACAGAACAAAAATTTACTTCTGTTCGTAATTGCTCGAAAATGGCCTAATATTACGTAAATGCCTCAAAGTGGCCGAAATCAAGAAATACACATAAACAGTGCAAAAAAAAACAATTCAAAAAAATTTGACTTGCGCCAATGACCATAGAACATCGTGCGTAATAACAGAACACAACGTTACTTCTTTTTGTAACTGCCCGAAAATGACCTTAGAATATCGTGACGAATAAAAGAACAAAACTTTACTTTTTTTTCGTAACTGCTCGAAAATGGCAAAATATTACGTAAATGCCCAAAATTGGCCGAAAAATCAAGAAACACACATAAACTGTACAAAAAATTTGACCCGAACCAATGACCTTAGAATATCGTGAAGAATAATAGAACAAAACTAAACTTATTTTCATAACTGCCCGAAAACGGCTGAATAATACGTAAATGCCACAAAATGGCTGAAAAATCAAGAAACACGCATAAACAATACAAAAAATGACTCAATTTTTTTTGACTTGCACCATAGACCTTAGATTATCGTGACGAATAACAGAACAAAACTTTATTTATTTTTGTAACTACTCGGAAATGGCCGAATATTACGTAAATGCCCCAAAATGGTCAAAAAAAAAAACACACACAAACAATACAAAAAACGTGTAAATAAAATTTTGACTTGCACCAATGACATTAGAATAACGTAACGAATAACAAAACAAAACTTTACTTCTTTTCCTAACTACCCTAAAATGGCCAAATATTACGTAAGTTCCCCAAAATGGCCGAAAAATAAAAAAATACACATAAACACTACAAAAAATGCCTTAAAAAAATTTCGACTTTCACCAATGACATTAGAATATCGTGATGAATAACAGAACAT
This sequence comes from Solanum acaule, assembly GCA_036250505.1. NCBI lineage: Eukaryota > Viridiplantae > Streptophyta > Magnoliopsida > Solanales > Solanaceae > Solanum > Solanum acaule. The sequence goes on from JAJOOR010012245.1 coordinate 14,994, forward strand.
AACTTTACCTGTTTTCGTAACTGCCCGAAAATGGTTGAATATTACGTAAATACCCCAAAATGGCCGAAAAATCAAGAAACACACATAAACAATATAAACACCGCTTCAAAGTAATTTCGACTTGCCCCAATGACCTTAGAATATCGTGACGAATAACAAAACAAAACTTTACTACTTTTCATAACTGCCCGAAACTAGCCGAATATTATGTAAATACCCAAAAATGGCCGAAAAATCAAGAAACACACATAAACAATACAATAAACCCCTCAAAAAACTTTCGACTTGCACCAATGACATTAGAATATCGTGACGAATAACAGAACAAAACTTTAATACCTAAAAATGGCCGAATATTACGTAAGCTCCCCAAAATGGCCGAAAACACAAGAAACACACAAAATCAATACAAAAAACGCCTCACAAATTTTTTGACTTGCACCAATGACCTTAGAATATCGTAACGAAATAACATAACAAAACTTTACTTTTTTCGTAACTGCCTGAAAATGGCCGAAAAATAAAAAAACACACAAACACAATACAAAAAACACCTCACAAAAATTTCGACTTGCTCCAATGAACTTATAATATCGTGATGAATTACTGATCAAAACTTTACTTCTTTTCGTAATTGCCCGAATATTGCTGAATATTACGTAAATGCCAAAAAATGGCCGAAAAATCAATAAACACACATAAATAATATAAAAAACTCCTCAAATTTTTTTGACTTGCACCAATGACACTATAATAGCGTGATGAATAATAAACCAAAACTTTACTTCTCTTCGTAACTGCACGAAAATGGCCAATTATTACGTAAATCCCCCAAAATCACAAAAAAATCAAGAAACACATATTAAATATACAAAAAGCACCTCAAAATTTTTTTGACTTGCACCAATGACCTTAGAATATCGTGACGAATAATAGAAAAAAAATTTACTTCTTTTTGTAACTGCCTGAAAATGGACGAATATTACGTTAATGCCCCAAAATGACCGAAAAATCAAGAAACATAAAAAATAATACAAAAATCGCCTCACAAAATTTTTGACTTTCTCCAATATCCTTAGAATATAATGATGAATAACAGAAAACAAAACTTTACTTCTTTTCGTAACTGCCTGAAAATGGCCGAATATTACATCAATTACCTGAAATGGCCGAAAAATCAAGAAACACACAAAAACAATACAAAAAACGCCTCAAACAAATTTCGAATTGCACCAATGACCTTAGAATATTGTGACGAATAAGTAAACAAAACTTTACTTCTTTTTGTAACAGTTCGAAAATGGACGAATATTACGTAAATGCCCCAAAATGGCCGAAAATCAAGAAACAATAAACAATACAAAAAACAACTCAAAAAATTTAGACTTGCACCAATGAAGTTAGCATATCAGGACAAATAACAGAACAAAAACATTATTTCTTTTTGTAACTGCCTGAAAATGACCGAATATTATGTAAACTCCCCAAAATTGCCGAAAAATTAAGATACACACATAAACAGTACACAAAACACCTCAATTTTTTTTTGAATTGCACCAATGACCTTAGAATATCGTGACGAATAACAGAACAAAACTTTACTTCTTTTCGTGACAGCCCAAAAATGGCCGAATATTATATAAATCCCCCAAATGGCAAAAAAATCACGAAACACACAGAAACAATACAAAAAACGTCTCAATTTTTTTTTTGACTTGCACCAAAGAAATTAGAATATCATGACGAATAACAAATCAAAACATTACTTCTTTTCGTACCTACTCGAAAATGGCCGAATATTACGTAAATGCCCCAATATTATCGAAAAATTAAGAAACACACAACAATACAAAAAATACCTCAATTTTTTTTAACTTGCACCAATGACCATAGAATATAGCGACGTATAACAGAGGAAAACTTTACTCATTTTCGTAACTGCCCGAAAATGGCAGAATATTATGTAATTGTCGTAAAATGGCCGAAAAATCAAGAAACTCACATAAACAATACAAAAGACGCTTCAAAAAAACTCAACTTCCACCAATGACCATAGAATATCGTGACGAATAATCGAACAATACTTTAATTCTTTTCGCAACTGCCTGTAAATGGCCGAATATTATGTAAATGCCCCAAAATGGCCGAAAAAAGAAGAAACACACATAAACAATACAAGAAACGCCTCAATTTTTTTTTGACTAGCAACAATGACCTTTGAATATCGTGACGAATAATAGAACAAAACTTTACTTCTTTTCGTAACTGCCCGAAAATGGGAGAATATTACGTAAATACCCCAAAATGTCCGAATAATGAGGAAACACACATAAACAATACAAAAATGCCTCAAAAAAATTTGACTTGCCCCAACAACCTTATAATATCGTGACGAATAACAGATCAAAACATTACTTCTTCTCATAACTGCCCGAAAATAGCCGAATATTACGTAAATGCCCCAGAATGTCGAAAAATAAAGAAACACACATAAGCAATACAAAAAACGCCTCAAAAAAATTTCTACTAGCACCAATGATCTAAAAATATCGTGACGAATAACAGAACAAAACTTTACTTCTTTCATAACTGCCCGAATATTACGTAAATTCCCCAAAATTGGTGAAAAATCAACCAACGGACATAAACAGTACAAAAATGCCTCAAACACACTTAAACAATAAAAAAAACGCCTTAAAAGAATTTCGACTTGCACCACTGACTTTAGAATATTGTGGAGAATAACAGAACAAAACTTTACTTCTTTTCACAACATCCCGAAAACGGACGAATATTACGTAAATTCCCCAAAATGATCGAAAAATCAAGAAACACATATAAACGATACAAAAAACAACTCAAATTTTTTTTGAATTGCACCAACGACGTTAGAATATCGTGACGAATAACAGAACAAAACTTTACTTCTTTTTGTAACTGCCCGAAAATGGCCGAATATTATGTAAATCCCCCAAAATTAACGAAAAATTAAGATACACACATAAACAATACAAAAAATTCTTCAATTTTTTTTTGACTTGCACCAATGACTTTAGAATATCGTCACGAATAACAGAACAAAACTTTAATTCATTTCGTAAGTGCCCGAAAATAGCCGAATATTGCGTAAATCCCCCAAAATGGCCGAAAAATCAAGAAACAGACAAAAACAATACAAAAAATACCTCAAAAAATTTCAACATGCACCAATGACCTTAGAATATAGTGACGAATAACGAAACAAAACTTTACTTCATTTCGTAACTAACTAAAAATGGCCGAATATTACATAAATAGCCATGGCCGAAAAATCAAGAAACACACATAAACAATACAAAAAATGCCTCAATAAATTTTTGACTTGCACCAATGACCCTAGAATATCGTGACGAATAACAGAGCAAAACTTTTCTTCTTTTCGTAGCTTCCCGAAAATGGCCGAAAAATCAAGAAACACACATAAAAATTACAAAAACGCATCAAAAAAAAAATTGCTTCCACTAATGACCTTAGAATATTGTAATGAATAACAAAACAAAACTTTAAATCTTTTTGTAACTGCCCAAAAATGGCCGAATATTATGTAAATCACCCAAAATGGCCGAAAAAACAATAAACACACATAAACAATAAAAGAAATGCCTTAGAAAACTTTCGACTTGCACTAATGACCTTAGAATAGCGTGACGAATAATAGAACAAAATTTTACTTCTTTTTGTGACTGCTCGAAAATGGTCAAATATTACGTAAATTCCCCAAAATGACCGAAAAATCAATAAACACACATAAGCAATACAAAAAACGCCTCAATTTTTTTTTGACTTGCACCAATGACCTTAGAATATCATAACAAATAGTAGAACAAAACCTTACTTCTTTTCGTAACTATCCGAAAATGGCCGAATATTACGTAAATGCCGTAAAATGACCGAAAAATCAAGAAACACACATAAACAATGCAAAAAATGCCTCATAACAATTTCGACTTGCACCAATGACCTTAGAATATCATGACGAATAACATAACAAAACTTTGCTTATTTACGTAACTATCCGAAAGAGTCCAAATATTACGTAAATTCCCTAAAATGGCTGAAAAATCTAGAATCACACATAAACAATATAAAAAACGCCTCAAATTTTTTTTGACTTGCAACAATGACCTTTGAATATCGTGATGAATAACAGAACAAAACTTTACTTATTTTCGTAACTGCCCAAAAACGGCCGAATATTAGGTAAACGCCCCAAAATAGCAAGAAAATCTAGAAAAACAAATACGCAATACAAAATAAATTTACTTCTTTTCGTAACTGCCCGAATATGGACGAATATTAAGTTAATGCCCCAAAATGACCGAAAAATCAAGAAACATAAAAAAATAATACAAAAAACATCTCACAAAAATTTTGACTTTCTCCAATGTCCTTAGAATATCGTGACGAATAACAGAACAAAACTTTACTTCTTTTCGTAACTGCCTGAAAATGGCTGAATATTACGTAAATTACCTGAAATGGCCGAAAAATCAAGAAACACACATAAACAATACAAAAAACGCCCTAAACAAATTTCGACTTGCACCAATGACCTTAAAATATTGTGACGAATAACTGTATAAAACTTTACTTCTTTTCGTAACTGCTCGAAATGGACGAATATTACGTAAATGCCCCAAAATAACTGAAAATCAAGAAACACATAAACAATACAAAAAACAACTCAAAAAAATTTAGACCTGCACCAATGAAGTTAGCATATCAGGACATATAACAGAACAAAAACATTATTTCTTTTTGTAACTGCCCGAAAATTACCGAATATTACGTAAATTCTCCAAAATTGCCGAAAAATCAAGATACACACATAAACAATACAAAAAATGCCTCAATTGTTTTTTGAATTGCACCAATGACCTTAGAATATCGTGACGAATAACAGAACAAAACTTTACTTCTTCTCGTGACTGCCGAAAAATGGCCGAATATTACGTAAATTCCCAAAATGGCAGAAAAATCAAGAAACACACCTAAACAATACAAAAAACATCTCAAAAAAAATTTCAACTTACACCAATGACCTTAGAATATATTGACAAATAACAAAACAAAAATTTACTTCTTTTGGTACCTACCCGAAAATGGCCGAATATTACGTCAATGCCCCAATATTGTCGAAAAATCAAGAAACACACATAAACAATACAAAAAATGCCTCATTTATTTTTTAACTTGCACCAATGACCCTAGAATATCGCGACGTATAATAGAGCAAAACTTTACACATTTTCGTAATTGCCCGAAAATGGCCGAATATTATGTAAATGCCGCAAAATGGCCAAAAAATCAAGAAACTCACATAAACAATACAAAAACGCTTCAAAACAACTCAACTTCCACCAATGACCATAGAATATTGTGACGAATAGTCGAACAATACTTTAATTCTTTTCGCAACTGCCTGAAAATGGCCGAATATTATGTAAATACCCCAAAATGGCCGAAAAAACAAGAAACACACTTAAACAATATAAGAAACACCTTAAATTTTTTGTTGACTTACACCAATGACCTTAGAATATCGTGAAGAATAATAGAACAAAACTTTACTTCTTTTCGTAACTACCCGAAAATGGCCGAATATTACGTAAAGACCCAAAATGTTCGAATAATCATGAAACACACATAAACAATACAAAATGCCTCAAACAATTTTGACTTGCCCTAATGACCTTAGAATATCGTGACGAATAACAGATCAAAAATTTATTTCTTCTCGTAACTGCCCGAAAATAGCCAAATATTACGTAAATGCCCAGAATGGCCGAAAAATAAAGAAACACACATAAGAAATATAAAAAATGCCTCAAAAAATTTTCTATTTGCACTAATGATCTAAATATATCGTGACGAATAACAGAACATAACTTTACTGCTTTTCATAACTGTCTGAATATTACGTAAATTCCCCAAAATGGGTGAAAAATCAACCAATGGACATAAACAGTAAAAAAATACCTCAAAATAATTTAGACTTGCACCAATAACCTTAGAATATCGTGACGAATAATATAACAAAACCTTACTTCTTTTCATAATTGCCCGAAAATGGCCGAATATTACGTAAATTCCCCAAATGGCTGAGAAATCAAGAAACAAAATAAACAATACAAAAACCGCCTAATTTTTTTTTGACTTGCTCCAATGAACTTAGAATATCGTGACGAATAACAGAACAAAACTTTACTTCTTTTCGTAACTCCCGAAAATGGACGAATATTTCGTAAATGCCCCAAAATGGCTAAAATATCAAGAAAAATAGATAAACAATACAAAAAATGCCTCAAAAATGTTTTCGACTTGCACCAATGACCTTAGAATATCGTGATAAATAACAAAACAAAACTTTACTTCTTTCCGTAACTCCCAAAAATGGATGAACAGTACGTAAATGCCCCAAAATGGACGAAAAATCAAGAAATACACATAAATAATACTAAAAATGCCTCAATTTTTTTTTGACTTGCACTAATGACCTTAGAATATCATGACAAATAACAGAACCAAACTTTACTTCTTTTCGTAACTGCCCAAAAATAGCCGAATATTACGAAAATTCTCCAAAATTGTCAAAAAATCAAGAAACACACATAAACAATAGAGAAAACGCCTCAAAAAAATTTCGACTTGCACCAATGAACTTAGAATATCGAGACGAATAAAAGAAACAAAACTTTTCCTCTTTTTGTAACTGCCTGAAAATGGCAGAATATTACGTAAATGCCTCAAAATGGCCGAAAAACCAAGAAACATACATAAACAATACCAAAAACGTGTCAAAAAAATTTCGACTTGCACCAATGACCTGAGAATATAGTGACGAATAACAAAACAAAACTTCAGTTATATTCGTAAATGCCTGAAAATGGCATAAATATCAAGAAACACACATAACCAATACAAAAAATGCCTAAAAAAACTCGACTTGCAACAATGACCTTAGAATATCGTGACGAATAACAGAACAAAACTTTTCATCTTTTCGTAACTGCCTGAAAATGGCCAAATATTAAGTAAATTCCCCAAAATGGTCGAAAAATCAAGAAAACCACACATAACCAATACAAAAAATGCCTCAATTTTTTTTGACCTGCAACAATGAACTTAGAATATCGCAACGAATAACAAAACAAAACATTATTTCTTTTCATAACTGCTCGAAAATGGCCGAATATTACGTAAATACCCCATAAATTATCGAAAAATCAATAAACACACATACCAATATAAAAAATGCCTCAAAAAAATTTCAACTTGCACCAATGACCATAAAATATCGTGATGAAGAATAGACCAAAACTTTAATTCTTTTCGTAACTGCTCGAAAATGTTTGAATATAACATCAATGCCCCAAAATGGCTGAAAAATCAAGAAACACACTTAAAGAATACAAAAAATGCCTAATTTTTTTTTTGACCTGCTCCAATGACCTTAGAATATCGTTACGAATAACAGAACAAAATTTTATTTATTTTCATACCAGCTCGAAAATGGCCGAAAAATCAATAAACAAGCATAACAATATAAAAAACGCATCAAAAAATTTCAACTTGCTGACCTTAAAATAAAGTTACGAATAATAGAATAAAACTTTACTTCTTTTCGTAATTGCTCGAAAATGTCTGAATATAACATAAATTCCCCAAAATGGCTGAAAAATCAAGAAACACACATACACAATACGAAAAATGACACAAAAAGTTTTCGACTTACACCAATGACCTTCGAATATCGTGACGAATAACATTTCAAAACTTCATTTCTTTTAGTAACTCCCGAAAATGGCCGAATATTACGTAAATGCCCCAAAATGCCTGAAAAATCAAGAGCCACACATAAACAAAACAAAAAACGCCTTAATTTTTTTTTTGACTTGCACCAATGACCTTAAAATATCATGACAAATCGCAAATAAAACTTTACTTCTTTTCGTAATTGTTCAAAAATGACCGAATATTGCGTAAATGCCACAAAATGACCAAAAAATCAAGAAACACACATATACAATACTAAAAACGGCTCAAATAAATTTCGACTTGCACCAATGAACTTAGAATATCAAGTCGAATAACAGAACAAAGCTTTTCTTCTTTTCATAAGTGCCTGAAAATGGCCGAATATTACGTAAATGACCCAAAATGGCTGAAAAATCAAGAAACACACATAAACAATACAAAAATCACCTAAAAAAATTTCGACTTACACTAATGACCTTAGAATATCGTAACGAATAACAAAAAAAAACTTTACATCTTTTCGTACCTGCCCCAAAATGACAAAATATTACGTAAATTCTCAAAAATGGTCAAAAAAATAAAGAAACACACATAAACAATACAAAAAACGTCAATTCGACTTGCACCAATGACCTTAGAATATCGTGATGAATAACAGAACAAAAATTTACTTCTTTTCGTAACTGCCCGAAAATGGCAGAATACTACTCAAATACCCAAATATAGTTGAATATTACGTAAAAGCTCGAAAATGGCCGAAAAATCAAGAAACACACATAAACAATAAAAAAACGCCTCAAAAAAATTTCAACTTGCACTAGTGAACTTAGAATATCAAGACGAATAACAGAACAAAACTTTTCTTCTTTTTGTTACTTCTTGAAATTGACCGAATATTACGTATATTCCCCAAAAATGGCCAAGGAATCAAAAAACACATAAACAACACAAAAACGCCTCAAAAAAGTTTCGACTAGCACCAATGACCTGAGTATATCGTGGCGAATAACAGAACAAAATTTTACTTCTTTTCGTAACTGCTCGAAACTGGCCGAATATTACGTAAATGCTCCAAAATGGCCGAAAAATCAAGAAACACACATAAAAAATACAAAAAACACCATTAAAAAAACACGACTTCCAACAATGACCTTTGAATATCGTGACGAATAAAAAAATAAAACATTACTTCTTTTTGTAAGAGCCCGAAAATGGCCGAATATTACGTAAATGCCACAAAATGGCCGAAAAATCAAGAAACTCACATAAACAATACAAAAAACGCCTCAAAAAATTTCGACCTACACCAATGACCTTAGAATATCGTGACGAATAAAAAAAAAACTTTCCTTCTTTTCGTAACTACCCGAAAATTACCGAATGTTACGTAAATGTCCCAAAATGGCCAAAAATTCAAGAAAACCACACATAACCAAAACAAAAAATGCGTCAATTTTTTTTTACTATCACCAATGACCTTAGAGTATCGCGTCGAATAACAGAACAAAACATTATTTCTTTTCGTAACTGCCTGAAAATGGCCGAATATTACGTAAATACACTAAATTGGCCAAAAAATACAAAACGCGCATAAACAATAAAAAAACAACTCAAAAAAATTTCAACCTGCACCAATGACATTAGAATATCATGACGAATAATAGACTAAAACTTTACTTCTTTTCGTAACTGCATAAATATGGCCGACTATTACGTAAATGCGCCAAAATGACCGCAAAATCAAGAAACACACATAAACAAAACAAAACACGCCTCATAAATTTTTTGACTTGCACCACTGACCTTAGAATATAGTGACGAATAACAAAACAGAACTTTACTTCTTTTTGTACATCTCGAAAATGGCCAAATATTACGTAAATGGTCCTAAATGGTCAAAAAATCAAGAAACACATATTAACAATACAAAAAATGCCTCAAAAAATTTCGACTTGCACCAATGACCATAGAATATCGTGATGATTAATAGACTAAATCTTTCTTTCTTTCGTAACTGCTCAAAATGGCCGAATATTACGTAAATGCCCAAAATGGCGAAAAATCAAGAAACACACATAAACAATACAAAAACCGCCTAAATTTTTTTGACTTGCACCACTAACCATAGAATATCGTGACGAATAATAGAACAAAACTTTACTTCTTTTCGTAACTGCCCGAAAATTGCTGAATATAATGTAAATTCCCCAAAATGGCCAAAAAATCAAGAAACACACATGACCCATACAAAAAACGCCTCAAAAAAATTTCGACTTGCACCAATGACCTTAGAATATAGTGACGAATAAAAGAACAAAACTTTAATTCATTTCGTAATTACTCGAAAATGGCCGAATATTATCTAAATTCCCAAAATGGCCGAAAAATCAAGAAACAAGCATAAACAATACAAAAAATGCCTAAAAAGAACTCGACTTGCAACAATGACCTTAGAATATTATGAGGATCAACAGAACAAAACTTTACTTCTTTTCGAAACTGCCCGAAAATGGCCGAATATTACGTAAATACCACCAAATGGCCAAAAAATCAAGAGACTCACATAAACAATACAGAAGATGTGTCAATAAATTTGGACTTGTACCAATGACCTTAGAATATCGTGACGAATAACAGAACAAAACCTTAATTCTTTTAAGAACTGCCCAATTTTTTTTGAATATTACGTAAATTTCCCAAAATGGTTGAAAAATCAAGAAAACCACACCTAACCTATACAAAAAATGCCTCAATTTTTTTTTGACTTGCACCAATGACCTTAGAATATCGTGGCGAATAATAGAACAAAATATTACTTCTTTTCGTAACTGCCTGAAAATGCCCGAATATGACGTAAATACCCCAAATTGGCCGAAAAATCAAGAAACACACATAAACAATATAAATAATGACTCAAAACAATATCGTGACGAATATAAAAACAAAGTTTTGCTTCTTTTCTATACTGCCCGAAACTGGACGAACCTTACTTAAATGCCCAAAAATGGCCAAAAAATCAACACACACATAAACAACAAAAAAAACGCCCAAAAAAAATTTCGACTTGCACCAATGACCTTAGAATATCTTGACGAATAATAAAACAGAACTTTACTTCTTTTCTTAATTACCCGAAAATGGCAGAATATTACGTAAAATCCCCAAAATCGTCGAAAAATCAAGAAACACACATGAAATATACAAGAAACGCCTCAAAAGAATTTTGACCTGCACCAATGACCTTAGAATATCGTGACGAATAATAGAAAAAAACTTAACTTCTTTTCGTAACTGTCCGAAAATGGCCGACTATTACGCTATTGCCCAAAATGACCGAAAAATCAAGAAACACAACAAACAATACAAAAAATGCCTCGCAAAAATTTCGACTTGCACCAATGACCATAAAATATCGTGACGAATAACAGAACAAAATTTTACCTCTTTTCGTAATTGCCTGAAAATGGCAGAATATTACGTAAATGACCCAAAGTGGCTGAAAAAATCAAGAAACACACATAAATAATACAAAAAAAAAACACCTCAAAAAAATTTCGATATGCACCATTTACCTTAGAATATCGTGACGAATAACAGAACAAAACTTTACTTCTTTTTATAACTTCCCGAAAATGAATGAATATTACGTAAATGCCCCAAAATGGCCGCCGAAAAATCAAGAAAACACAAATACACAATACAAAAAACGCCTCAAATTTTTTTTGACTTGCAACAATGACCTTAGAATATCGTGACGGATAATAGAACAAAACTTTACTTCTTTTTGTATCTGCCCGAAAATTGCCGAATATAACGCAAATGCCGTAAAATTGCCGAAAACTTAAGAAACCCACATAAGCAATACAAAAAACGCCTTAATTTTTTTTTTACTTGCCCCAATGACCTTAGAATATCATAACGAATGACAGAACAAAACTTTACTTCTTGTCGTAATTTCCCGAAAATGGCCGAATATTACTTAAATGCCCCAAATGGCCAAAAAATCAAGAAAAACACATAAACAATACAAAAGATGCCTCAATTGTTTTTTAACTTGAACCAATGACCTTAGAATAACGTGATGAATAGCAGAACAAAACTTTACTTCTTTTTGTAACTACCCAAAAATGGCCGAAAAATCAAGAAACACACATAAACAATACAAAAAACGCTTCAAAATTTTTTTGACTTGCACCAATGACCATAGAATATCGTGACGAATAACATAACAAAACTTTACTTTTTTCGTAACTACCTGAAAATCGCCGAATATTACGTAAATGCCCCAAAATGACTGAAAAATCAAGAAACACACATAAACAATACAAAAAATGCCTCACAAAATTTTTGAATTGCACCAATGACCTTAGAATATCGTGATGACTAACAAAACAAATCTTAACCTTTTTTGTAATTGCCCGAAAATAGCCGAATATTATGTAAATTCCCTAAAATGGTCAAAAAATCAAGAACACACATAAACAATACTGAAAACGCCTCAAAATAATTTCAACTTGCACCAATGATCTTAGAAAATTGTGACGAACAACAGAACATAACTTTACTTCTTTTCATAACTGCTCGAAAATGGCCAAATATTACATAAATTCCCCAAAATAGCCGAAAAATCAATAAACACACATATACAATACAAAAAACACCTTACAAAAATTTCGACTTGCACCAATGACCTTAGAATATCGTCATGAATAATAGAACAAAATATTACTTCTTTTTGTAACTGCTCGAAAATGGCTGAATATTACGTAAATGTCCGCGTCGTGGACTAGCTCCACCAAGGGCCAAAATGTTGGTCCGCATCGCGGACATGTCGCGGACTCTACTGTCTCAGATTTTAATTTCCAGAAACTTGCGGGAACAAATCCGCGTCGTGAACTTTTTTCCCGATGAAATCTGCGAAATTAAGACTCAAGTTTGACTTGTTTAAAAGGTCCAACTAAGTGAGGGGTAGTTTGGGTACTTTGGGGAATTATTAGAAACGGTTATTCTACCTATTTTAGGGTATTTTAAATGGTTAAAACCCCAAGACCTAGAATTAGACTTCATTATCAATTGAACCTTCCCTCTCAATTAAATTTCTCTCTCTAGAACTCCATGGAAGCCATTGATGAAGCTTCAAGCTAGGGGATGGGTTCCTACTGATTTCTCTTCAAATTCCTAAGGAAATTAATCATAAAGGTATGGGGATTTTATCTTTGATTCTCCTTTCAATCAAAGA
>JAJOOR010012246.1:0-16609 GCA_036250505.1 Solanum acaule
AATAATATTGAATATTTGTTCTTTGGTTTTACATTGGTTTAGACAATTAAAGTACATAATCTAATTTTAATTTCCTTTAATATTTAGTCATGTAACTAATACTTATTAAACTTATTTTAGCATGATTTAATACTTTTAAATTATGATCATTTTCATTATGACTTGTTAATTTGCAATATTTGTTTTACGCGATTTCATTATTATTATTATTATTTTTTTTGGATATTTTAGTAATCATATCATTGTTTGTGTTGTATTCTTAAGAAACACCTTAGATAACTGTATTTTGGTAAGACTGAAGAAATATTTGAAGTACAAGTAAATTATATGTTTGTATGAAAACTTTAGCGAAAAAACCCGAAAACCCAAAAAAATTCGAGGTTGAAAAACCCGAATTTTATTGGTTTGGTTTGGTTTGTAGATTTAAAAATCCGGCACAAATGGTTTGATTTGATATTTGAAAAACCCGAACCAACCTGACCATGTACACCCCTAACTGCAATATTTTACATACATATTACCTTGGTAAATCAGTAATATATTTCACATATCATATTATCTTTATTTGTTGACTAGCTCGTCAATTGATGTTTTGTTTGTGCGACTGCATCTGAATACCTCGGAATGCAAACCAAATATGTTTTAACGAAAATTAGATTTTGATCATAATTTTTTAATTAATTTTGGGAAATCAGATTTAGATGAAGTTTGAATTGAAGTTTCAAAATGTGTTTGACTATAATTTATGGAAATATTTTATTTTTTGGAGAAACATGAAAATGACTTATTCCATAAATTTTAAAAACTATCAATAGTATTCATAAATTTGACACAAAATTATTATTTTTACAAGGGAAAAGACTCAAATATGTCATCGGAGTTGGAGAAAAGGGTCATCTATGTCGTCCGTCAAAAGTTTGGTTCATCTATGCCATGTTTGTTTGAGAAAAGGCTCATCCAAGCCATTAGTTGTTAACTGAAATGGCATAGATGAGTCTTTTCTCAGAGTTTAATGACATATTTGATCATGTTCCTTTTTAAAAAATGATTTAATTAATGGCGCGGCCGAATCAAAATTGAACATGTGTAAAAAATGATTTTGCATAACAAAATCGTTTTCAGCTAACAAATAATGGCATGAATGAGCATTTTCTCAAAGTTCGATGACATATTTGAGGCATTTTCCTTTTTTAACAAAAGATAATTTAATTAATGACGTGGTCAAATCATAATTGAACATGTGTAAAAAATGAATTTGCAAATCAGGACTGTTTTCAGTTAACAAATAATGGCATGGATGAACCTTTTCTCAAATGAAAATGGAATAGATGAGTCAGACTTTTAACGGATGGCGTAGATGAGACTTTTCTCAAATTTTGATGGCATATTTGAGTTTTTTCCCTTATTATAATGAACTAGATAATACATAGAGGTCAACTAATTCTACCATAGAGGTCAACAATAGGCAATAACTCCCCCTCCCCCCCGAACACAGCTTACAACTTTCATTGTACTCTGCTCTCCAAAGAGCAACTCTTCTCAAAATCTCACTCAAAAGGTGCTGAGTTGGAATCCCATTCTAACTAAAGATTCTTTTGGTCCAACTACACGAGAACCAGGAACAGAGGGCTCCCCCCCCCCCCCCTTCTGCCCGACTCTTTGGTCTTAAGAACACTGGATTGAGAATAAGTCATTGCCTTTCTCCGACCCTAACTGCCCATCCTGAGAGCGAGCATCTAATGCGTTCCACTTATTGAACAGGAGTTTATGGTCGGTCCATAACCCTTGGAGGCCGAAGGCATCCTTGGGCTGATCTCGTAGTTCCTGCGGGGTGGAGATGATGGGTCGGTCCATGGATTTTCCTTCCTTTTCTTTTGCCGCATTTCGCTCAAAGGAATGGAGGGAGATAGTGCATCAAGTTGTTCACAAGGGCCAACTTGATCCTCTTCCCCAGAGATCTCAGATGCGGGAACATAATTGAACATGTGTAAAAAAGGATTTTGCAAAATCGAAATTGTTTTCAGTTAACAAATAATGACATGGATGAACCTTTTCTCAAACGAAAATGGTATAGATAGGAAAGACTTTTAATGGATGGCATCGATGAGTCTTTTCTCAAATTTTGATGGCATATTTGATTTTTTTCCCCTTTTTATAATGAACATACATTATTCATATTCTAATAAAAACTACTAATAACATAATTATTACATACTATAATGTCACGACCCAAAAACGGACGTGATGACACTTGTCTTTTCTCACCAAGACAAGTCAGCCCCAACCCAACGAAAACAAAAGAAATGCGGAAAAAAGTAAAGCAAGAACAAGACAAGGGAGGAAAACTTATTCATTCTAAACAATACCCTAAAATCTGGTTATCACATGTACTGTGTACAAGTCACTAAAATACATAAAGTGTGGAATTAGAAATAAGTACAAGTCTCTATCTTTGTTTCTCAAATAGAACATAGTAAAAGAAAGAGGAAGATAGAGGGCCCGCCGAAGTGACAAACAACTACCTCTTCAATTTCTTAACGAGCCTCAAACTCAGAAGACGAAGAAAGAGATCACGCTGGTCCGGGCTCGAAACCTACACAAGTGTAGAAGCAAGGGGTGAGTACCAACAACACGGTACCCAACAAGCAACCTACGAAACAAAACAACTAGCTAGAAATCAAATACCCTTACACTCCAACCGAACCTCTTCAAACTACTGTACAGAATTCAGCCCAACTTAACGATTTTACGTTACACGGCTCACAAGGCCTAATATTCACAGTTCAATCTTCATAATTCAAGAATCAAATGAATCAAGTCAATCTCAAAGTCAAGTAGTTCAGTCACACGCAACAAGTACATAAATATCAAGTATCAAGCAAGTCACGCACAAGCATCAAATGCATCAAGTCACGATAATCAATCTCTTGCCGGAATCATTTTTCATCTACACAATATCACTAGCCGGAATCATTTTCCATCGGCTTTATATTACTAGCCAGAACCATTTCCCATTGGCTTTATAAACACTTGCCAAAAATAACCTCGACATTACAATTCATCACATGTCTCATCACAGTGTTCACAATCTATGCATACAAGCAATATCACACCACACGAAAGAGACAACAATTCATACAATTCAAGTCCACATTCATGCTTTCAAGCATTTTATCAATCAATCAACAAGGGTCACAACAAAGAAATTCACATCATCATGTTCATCACGTAGTCTTTTTTCAATTCAACCCTTTTTTATTCATTTAGATGTAACAAGTGGACAATTAAATCATTCACCTCATCCCCATTACTCCCAACACACAAGCAACGAAGTAAGTACACTAATTCTACTAGAATACGAGGGTTAGGAAGTCACTTGCCTTAAATCAATCAACAATCACTCCAAGAGTTGAGTCTTTTCCTTCTGAATCACCTCCACAGCCCCCCAATCTATAATAGTCAAGTATTCACAATACCTCACCAGAAACAACAATTTCCACATCAATTATGTAGAGAAATAGGTCAATCAACTCAAAACTCAATTTCAAAATGGAGGTTTGAATCTGAAAAATAATACTTGGAAATTATGTTTAACTCTTTAGGAACTCATTATAGAAAATCATTTCGAAAATGGAATCAAAACCACTTCAAAATAACCATTTTCCTAAGTTCTTGGGTTCTTGAACATAACCCCAAAATCTCATTTCAAAAACTGATTTGAACACATAAATCCATAAATAATAATGGGTAATTGAAGATTTAGAGTTAAGAATCACTACCCAAAAGATTTCCCTCAAAAATCTGGTCCAAATCGTCAATCCAAAGCTCCCAAAACTCAAAAACAGGGAAATGGTGCTTAAACCCCAAAAATGGCAGTCAAAACCCTCTTTGATGTCGCAAAAGCGACTAGGCGAACCTTGCTAAAAATGCGGGTCTCACTTAAGCGAAGCCTACTTAACTTTTGTGACGCTTGCTTAAGCAAAGAGGCTCTCGCTTAAGAGACCAGCCTTCGCAAAAGCGAGGCCTGTAGATACCAGCAAAAATACAGCCAACTCTTAAATTATCGAAAGGAACCTCAGGATTCATTCGAAATCTCGTGCACATAAACCACATATGCAAATCAATTATACTCGACATTTCAGACTTAATGGAACCGTAAAAACACGAATTCGGAGTCTCTTTGATCCGACATCCGTGAAAATCACAAGAATTTAACTCAACGCCTAAAAAGACTAAAACAAGCTCAGGACCTCTCAAAAATAAATCAAGACCTCACCTAGGCCTAAAATCATCCCCGAATCCAACAGAACTCTCAAAATTCTGATCCGAGTATTTGAACCCCAAATATTGACCAAAGTCAGCCCAAAGGCTAACATTTCATAACTTCACAACTTAGGACCTCAAATCCTTAAAAAGGCTCTGAATCTGAAATCGACAACTCTCACGGGGTAACTTTTACCTTTTGGGACTGATAGAATCGATGGAATTTCATTCGACACTCGAAACTCCAAAAGACATCGAAAACCACATTCTTAACAACTTAGCCTTTCGAATTCAAAACTTACCAAAATCTCAACTTTTAACTCAAAGTTCAAAATCAACTTTTCAAACTCAAACAGACAACACTCGGGGTCAATCACGGGAGGGCAAAACGATAAATTCACAAAACTTTTCAAATATGACCGATCGGGTCATTACATATAAATCGTCAAATTACAATTAGTTGTCATGAAGATTCAATAATGAAATAATAATAATAATAATAAAAAATAAAAAAAAAGAATAACAATGATTAACTAGCTATATTTTAATATAATTGGTTGACCATCTTTTGTATATACTTCTTACTTAAATCAAATCTCTAAATTATCTTCCAAACATAAAAAGTTTGACTCAAAAAATCTAGTCAAAACAAGAAAAGTTTGACTCAAAAAATTTAGTCAGAACAAGAAAAATTTGACTAAAAAAATCTAGTCAAAACAAAAAAAAATTGACTCAAAAAGTCTGGTCAGAACAAGATCGAAATCATAAACGGCATATATTTCAAGATGATAATATGTAACTTGGTATCTAATACACCTACATTTAGTTACATGCCAAAATAGCTACTACAGACAACTTAGTATTCTCTAATTCAAACTATTTAAAAATTTGTAAAACTAAATTTTCCCTATAAATAGGAGTCAATCCTAGGTAAAGAAACACACAACAACTGAAACATAATTATTTGATCCCCTCCCAAACAAACTCATTTCTCTCTCTTTTGTTATGAATAGAAAAATGTGAAGTTTGTTTTCGTTGAAAGTAAAACTGACAAGGAAGTCTCATACAAGAAAAGATAGAAAGAGTTCTTGAAAAAAGACTTATGAATTGTACATTTTATGGTATTGAAATGACTATAATCATATATAGTTCATACCACAATGAACTTGTGGTGTTTTCAAATCATGAAGTTGCAATCAGTACTTCTACAAAATTTAGGGATCTTCCAACGTTAGTTTTTAATCAAAAAATATGGTGATGAAAGAAGAGTTTACCACACAAAAAATTGAAACGATGGAGAAATAACTGTGTAAGGTGATGAAGGAAATCACGAGCACATTGTATAAAGTGTTGAAGGGAATATCAAAGAGAATGTCTTTCCCTGCAACACTTCATGCATTATGTTTCTGATTTCCTTTCTTACCTTTCGCAATTATTCCTTCATCATTTCAATTCTTTGCTTGGTGAACTCCTCTTTTGCCAATATATTTTTTTTATTGAACTAGCATTTGAAGATTTCTAAATTTTGTAAATATATTGATTGTAGTTGCATGATTTTGTTACATGACAATTCATTGTAATAAGGACTATATATGATTGTAGCTACTTCAGCACCGCAAAATGTCTCGAGTTCATAAGCCTTTTTCAAGAAACTTTTTTGTCTTTTTTTATCTGAGACTTATTTATCAGTTTTACTTACAATAAAAGTAAGATTCACTTTTTCACGATTCAATTTAAGTATGTGACCAGTGCTAACTGGAAAGAATCTCAAAGCAAGCCTTGACATAAATCTATAAAAAAATCAAGAAGAATTTTCTCTGTTTTTGGGCCTATTCAATTTTTCCTTGTCTTAGAAGTCAATAACACAACTAATAACTAACCCAGGACACAATATCCATCAACAATTCAATCGTCATGCAATAATATCAATTCTTCTCCAAATATGGAAAGAAATTTAAAATTAGTCTCTTGACTACAATACGAAGGAATAATCATAACTCTAATAAAAGGATTGACAAATGAAGTAACTCTAAGAGTTTTAAAAGAAAAAAATAAACCATAGCAATTCGATAAATCACTTGTCATGCGAAGCAATGCGAGGATCACTAATCAATTCATACTCTCTAATTAATGAAATCATCGCCAACGCTACCTGAGTTCTCTGTAAAAATATTTAGCGAGGAGTGAGACGCTATCTCATTGAGTAATAACACTTAACCACAATCATGTTTAATGAGGGACAAGTCAGAAAACATGATAGTATGATAATCCAAATAATGAAATAAATGCCCTTTCAAAAACGATAACACTATTCAATCTTATTTGTCTTATGTAAGCAAAAATCAATGTGAACATTTAGAAACAAAACTCAGAGAAACACTTTCATAACAAATCTTATATTTCAGAGGTTTCCAAGAATGAATCATGTAATCAGCGTGACCTTCTTCTTTAATAAATAACTAATAACAATGAACTCCTCATAAAGGAGTCGAATATTCATATCGGTAGATTCCTACTTGAGGGATATCAATAACGGTATGCTAGTATTACCTTCCCACTAGCAAGGGCTATATCAGTAATCTATAACTACAAGGTCCACTAATCTAACGAACCCTCCGTTAGCTAGGGATCCATCAAGGTCTACTCTTATATATACTTTTTCATTATAATCAATAGGTACTTGTGGGAAAGTATTTTCAAAATCGAATAAAGCATTTAAGTATTATCAAATCATATTATGTCAAACTTCAAGAAAACACATGTCAAAATATTATTTCTCAAGCAAATGTTAAACCTTTTCGATAACGGTAATCATATCTCAAGTATCAATAAACATGTCTTATAAACGCGAGTTCATCTCAAATAACTATTTCGGTATCATATCAAGTAAAAAACTTGTCCCATATGCAAGTTCAAAACATTCGATAAAGTATTCACTTTATAAACCACATATAAATCATGAAAGTTATAAGACACAATTTATTGTAGGATTACTACTCACAGTATTCATGTCGAAATACCAAGCTCGTCACCCTAGTAATCTGTATGAATTTATTTGATCAATCTATAATCACATTCATAACAATTTCGTGTTGCTCTTCGTACATCTTTTAGCCAATCCTTTTCTTTTCTTTCTAGTCAGAGCTAAAGAGGAGGAGAAATATATTTGTTTGGATGCAGATCAAATGACTATGTTGTTAAGTGTTTCTTTGTCTAGAATTAACTCCTATTTGTAGGAAAAATATATATACATATTACATAGTATCACGCTCAAACTTCTACTTACAACTCATACATGAAGTTTATAAAAAGTTACTGAAAATTGATTGAATCATACCGATGCCGAAAAGAAGTTGATGTAATAGGATAATTATGAAAAGTCTAATTTTAATTTTACAAAATAAAATAATCAAAAAATTAGTACGATATAAATTTGAAAAATTAACTATTCGAACCGCACCATTAACACCTCTCAACTCTATCCCATACTATTACAAAGACCACTAGCATTAAAATTAGTAGAAATTATATAAATCACATAGATTTAAGCAAAGACTGACTCACATATACATGTGGGAATGCACGTGCACCCATTAACTTTGAAAAAATCATATATATATATATATGTATAACTATCTTGAGAAACTAACAAAAACTAAATAAAATTAGCAGTGCCCCACGAAAAGCATAAAAGGATACTTTGTACTACTGGTACTAACTAAAACATCCACTCCCCCGATAAGGGATCTATCCCAACTAGAACCTCATTCTTAGCTTAATATTGATGCACCTAGAATTTTCAAATCCTGAATTCATCTTGTTAAGAGTTAAATTACACTATATCCCTATTCTTTTCCAAATTTCAAAAATCTCTCATAAAATTCATGATTTATTTAGACTGAATGTGAATCATTAGTCCAAGGCTTTAGGGATAAATATATTATATATATGTAAATTATTATACTGCAAATAATTCAATATTCCATGAAAATATTCTCTCTTTTTTTAATGTAACAATTCCTTAGAATATAAAAAAGCTTACAAATGCACATACGACCTCAGACTGACACTTTTTTTTTTCTTAAAGGAATTTATATATTCTATTATTAGGAAGCTATATTCTTCTTCCTCTTTCTTCCTCTTTTATTTTTTTTGGTAATTAAGGGATTTTATTAGGTAGTTATCATTTGTAATAATATTCCCCCAACTCAACAATATGAGTTGTGGTGTAGTGGTAAGACTACTTCACCCTTAATCAAAGATTGCGAATTCGAGTCCTGAGTATGGAGAAAATCTTGTTAGGAGCGTCATTCTCGAGTGGACCCTGCAGAGCACGATCCCAATTTAATCGAAACTCCAATGTGGGCTCCGAACACCGGACAGGAAACCAAAAAAAAAAAAAAATCATTTTCCCCATAGTTATTATCAGTCAGCAAACAATATTGCTTTAGATATATATCCGGATTTGTAGATACGGATTCAGAATGTGAATTTTATACTAATACTAGGAGCTTGAAATTTTACCATATCTTATTTAATTTATTAGATTTAAAATTTATTATTGGTATGTACTTAGTAGTTTATTTTTTACAACATAAATACAAGTCAAAGCTACTTGGATGAACTTATAAGACTGAAAATTTCACCAGTCGTCCTTTTTCGAATAATTATTTATTATGAACATTTTTTCATTATTTTTTTTACAATTTATGAACTTTTTAGATCACAACTCAAATATATATTTTTTAAGCAAATTAGAAATCTTATAATACAATTTATACTGTCATGGACATTATTAGGCAACAATATTCTAATATTTTATCAGTGTCAAGATCTAAATTTGCACAATTTTAAAATAGAAACAAAATTTAAATGGTAGCCTAATAAATGAAAATTTGCATGAATTGACCAACTTCTGCTCCATTTCCACTTTGTATGTTTGTATGCATATACATGAATTTCTACGTATAGTTTACTGTATTAGGTAGAAGGCATACACATATATAGATGCTTAATTTGATCTTTAACTTACAATTAAATATTTCAAATTATGAGATTGCAAATCTAAATACCTTTCAACTCATGTTTATTGTGTCTTGTGGACATCCGACGCTGACATGACATATGAATTTTTGAAGGTGTCCAGATGATCATTTTGTAAGTTGGAATGTTCAATTGATACAACATAAACAAGTCGAAGTGTAGATGTGCGTTTTCAAAATTAGAGTATTCAGTTGCCAGTTAAAATCAAATTAAACTAACTATCTATTCATTATGCTAAAATATTTCTCCAAACTTATTGCATTGTATTGAACTACCATCATTTAATTATTTTTTCTAAGATTATATTCATTAATTTGCAAAAAGATATGAATTATCAACAAAACTATCAATTCCTTTAGGTGGCTAGAATAATATTATAACTTTACTTTATTCTATTGTTTGAAGTTAGTTGACTCGTGTCATTTAGTGAATAAGAATAAGATAATTTTATTATAATTTGTGTACACCTGTCATTCATTTGCTTGTAAGCCTAACCTTCCTATGATTGGGACACTAAAAGTCACAAGTCACTATTAAATAAAATATAATTCATGCCATATTTCAACCAACAAATCAACTTTTAATTTACTTTTTTCCTCAAGAGATTTGGAATATTTATTAAAGTAAAATATATAGTAAGATGACTTTGATTTTAGGTAGCCTTTTTATAAAAATAAATTTTATAAAAATAGCACCATATTCATCTTTAGAGAGCATAATTAAGGGTGAATGCTTTTGATAAACCACTTCACTTGGATTAAAGTGTTCTAAATATTTAATTGTTAAAAATACTTAATATAATATTGTGGTATTATATTAGTTAGATGTTGGAATTTTCATGGGCCAACTTTGCTTTGAGTGGAGAATTAGATTAGATGAACTAACCTCCAAGAAGCTTTAGGATTTTTTGCTTTAATATTGTGTTAGTTAAGGATTATATGCAAAGAAATTGATAATAGTTTCCTGTATATATAATAACTTTATTATTTTCAACATTTATGAATGAAAAAAAAAGGAATTAAAGAATGGTATATTCCATTTACTCATAAATGCACATTCTTGCCTCTCTTACTTAGTGATGTAGCTACACAAATGGAAGATTGATCGGTTGAATATCTTTTGTTTAAAAATTATATTTTAAATATCAAATATAATATTATGTATATAAGATAATGATTTAAAATATACTTGAACTATTTTTTAAAATTTCATATCTTAATTATCAACGATTAATTCTTTTTTCCTACTTCAACTATCATGGTCTATGAATTAAAGCACATTTTAATTATCAATTGTTCTTTTTTCCTACCTGAACGATAGCAATAATTTAAATAGAAAATAAATTTGAGCTGTGTTTAATATATAGATAATGATAGTCCAAATACAGAAAAGAAACAATTCAGACATGAAACTCACAAAAAAAAAATAGTTCGATCATGTCTTTGATCATTAAACTCTATGCATTTGACAAAAAAGATGCTTTATATATATATATATATATTCTTGATTTCACCACTGTTCATATATACTTGAAAACTTTCATAAATACATGAGTTCTCCCAAAATTAAGAAAAAAAATGTGAAAACAAAGATTTTTTTTTTCATGAATGCAATTATTGGTTGGTTTACAAGCATTGGGTCAAGACAAATTTTATGCACATAAAATTGGTCCTAATGTTACCCCCCACCCCACCCAAAAAAAAAGAAGAAGAGAGAGAAGTGTTTTTTTTAAGAAAATGCATGGAAAATAACAAGTTAGGTAATGATTTTTATTCTTTAAAAAAATAGCAACAACATAGTGACAGTCTATCTTGGAAAGATCCAAAAATTCTATACAATTTTTATATCTGGGAGAATATTATTTTAAATTTAAGAGTAAATAAAAAAATAAATGTGGTTGGAATTAAAATTTTAAAAAGGTTTAGGGGGTTTATCAAAAGAGTTGGCAAATACTAATCAAAAATGGGACCAAAGCAATAATTATTTGTTCAACTCTGTCTCTAATCATTCTTTAGTTGAGACATAAACGTCATCTTGACTTTTTAACTTTTTATGGTTAAAGCATCAAAATTAGGCAAAAAAATTTCTCTAATCTACTTGAATTTATCGAGATTATCTGCTAGTTTAATTATAAAAGAATGAAAAAAAAATTAAAAATTGCGAGAAATCAGGGTTTTAAATGTCAAAAGGCACGAAAAAAATCAAGTAATTTCTTCTAATGTATTAAAGTTTTGACAAACAAGATTATCTAAGATTTAAGTTGTGAGAAATAAGAGATACAAGTAAAATTAGCGATAAATTTAGAATTAAAACTTTGATAAATTATTCAGCATTGAACTTGTGTTATTTTTGAAATTATGTTTTAAAAATATTAGGTTTCATTAGTTTTTTTTTGTTTAAAGCAAGAGTGAAGATGAGGTGAGTTGGATGAGTGAGGAGGACATAATTAAGAATCGTTTGTACAAAGATTAATAACGTAGAAATTAGTAATGCAAGGATTGCATGAATTATTTTTTGCCAAGTGTTTGGTTTATTGTTTCCCACTATATCTTGTGTTTAGATTAAAACTCTACAAAAAGCTTCTTTCCCTTAAATTATTATGTGATCTTCTATTTCATGTAATTGGATCAAGGTAGATAATTGTCGGATAATATTATTTTTAATGATCTTCTAACTAGTTAGGAGAAGAACAATTTTGATGTCATGTTTGTTATTTTTCACTTGAATTTTTTGTGGGGAAATAATTTTTATCTTAATAAATTGATCACTCACGAAACGTCAATTTTCAATTTGAAAAGGAAAGCTCATTTACATTTAGAACCGAAAAGACGGTAAACAATAACAAAATCGAATAAACCATTTACATTTACATATAAAAATTGCAAGTTGTAGTTTTAATATGTTCAAAATACAACCAATTAGAAAATCACATATATATCAACACAAAGTACATTCAATTAGATCACAAATGTCATTTGATGATATATTTGTCTTTTCAATTAGTAAATGTTAAATAACTCACATTTCAGATATTGTATTGATATGTATTCATATTGAATTTATTTAGCAACAAGCAACTCTCTCTGAATAATAAAATTTGTAAGCTAATTTATTTAAATAGATTACTAGTACAAATATAAAACATAAAATCAAGAAAATAAATAAAATGATTAAAAGAATTGTAAGGATACTTTTGTCTTTACATAGATAATCGCATGGTATTAAATCTTATGTATTACTAATACCATCAAAATGGAGATTTTAGAAATACATCCTATAATACCATGTAGGGTGTGTAATTAATCTATGGATTAGTTCTATATAAGCTCAAATTTCCTACTAAACATAGTATTAAATAATATCATACATAACACATGGACGATCTCTCTTAATACTCCCTACCAAACGCCCCCTTAATCTAGTAGAATTTGTTTTTATACTTTCAGTAGAAAAATCATTTTCTTATTTTTAAAAAAAAAATTATTTTACTAAAAAAATATTTTAAATTTTTTTTTTAATCAATCAAACATCAAAAAAATTCAAAATATCTTTCTCCGTACGAAACACACATTTTACTACATGACCGACATGGTAATATATCGTCTATTTTAGCAAGTTACAAATATAATGCATATATCTGCTGTCAATTTATGTATATATGGTACTCTAACGACAAGATATATTTTTATTCAAATGATAACAAACATACAAAATAATACGTACATATTTTTAAAAAAGCTTCTTAATTATTTTAAGAAATGATTCTTTAAAGTCATGAAAAATGAAATTACTCCATAACTTAAAAGTAAAATCCTGAAATTATCATATATACATAGAGTTTAGGACATTATTAATTTTAAATATTATTTAAAAACTATATTATCCAAACAAATTAGCATTATAGTTTATGATGAATGGAGACAATTGTTGAGTGTTATTTTCTTTAGTAATATATTCATATCATGGTCAAAAGGTTCACATTTGAATCTTATATTATTTAAATTATTTAATTTTAGTCTATGTTATAATTCTTGCT
This sequence comes from Solanum acaule, assembly GCA_036250505.1. Lineage (NCBI taxonomy): Eukaryota > Viridiplantae > Streptophyta > Magnoliopsida > Solanales > Solanaceae > Solanum > Solanum acaule. Next base: position 13,343 of record JAJOOR010012246.1, read on the forward strand.
TCATTCATATTTTTTTCATTAATATACTAGGAATTTACTATTTTCTTCTTTCATTTTTACTTGTTTATTATATTAAAAACTATCATACTTTACTTATTAGTTTAAAATTTAAAAGATAAATTATTACCTACTTTCAATTTACTCTTATTATTAATTATGGTCATTTATCAAAATATTAAGTTTATTATATCTAAAAAAGTAATATAATAAAAATTAATTTTTATTTATCACTTTTTGAGAGGCGTGTCTAATAAAATACTAAACAAATAAAAATGATGCATAATGTAAGAAACAAAAATTATTATGGAGTGATAAGTACTCATTCTTCATTAACCAAAAATCTCGAGCACTTTACCCCAATGTAATATTTATAGGAAATGAACATTTGTTGTCTTATTATCATCATTATTAGTAGTAGTATTAATTCTATCTGTCCTAGTTTTGATAGACTAGGTTATCTAGTATGTATTGTTGATGGAAAATAGGTGATATGTATCACGTGAAATTAGTCAAGATATATAAAAGCTGGTCTGAACACCGTGATCGTCCAAACATAAAGTATACTGTATTATTTTATCTCTTTTTTTTTTTTTTTTGGTATAGAGAAGCGGCAGACATATATAAATATATGAGTAACAGGGACGACCTACATATAGAGACAGAGACACCGCTCCCATAACCCGCTGGATAAAGCCTAAAAACACCAAATTTCATACAAACAAAATCAAACAAAGTGGACTCTTTCTCAAAGGTCAGTTACAAAAAAAAAAATTCAAACTTTTTGCACATATTGTACTTCTTACTTCTTGGGTTTGTGTTATTTTGATATATTCTTGGTAAAGTTTTGATCTTTTTATTTGTTGCTATTGATTCTTGCATTTTGGGAATTTGGGTTTTAATGCAATGTGAATTCTTGGTTTAGATCTATGCTTACATTAGGACAGGGTCTCAACTATGTGTTCTTTGTAAAGATTGTTTCTTTGGATAGTTTTGGGAATGTGGTATTAAATGATGAATCTTTTGGGGGTCTAAATACTGAGGGTTTATCGGAAACGATCTCTCTTTCGTAAAAAATGTTTCTTTGGATAATTTGGGTATGTGTTTTTGAAAGATGAAACTTTTTGGGGGTCTAAATACTGAGGTTTTACCCGAGGGTGTTTATTGAAAACAGTCTCTTTATCTTCTCATAGTAGGGGTAAGGTCTGTATACGCTCAACCCTCCTCACACTTCACCTGTGGGATTACACTAGGTTGGTTTGTTTGTTGTTGTTGTTGTTAGCTATAGTTTTGGTTGGTGTAAGCATTTGGAAGCAGTAGTTGAATATGAAGCCTTGAAATGGGTTTTGAGGTAAAATTTTCGATTATATTCCATTGAAGAAGAACTGTTTTGGAGTCTAGGAATGACTTATTTCCATTAGTTAGATAGTTTGATTCAGATTTTAGAGGTGAATATGGAAGTTAATCAGGTTGCTGAAATTTGGAATGCTTAGTTTTACAGGACACAATTATATGTACTGTGTTGTTTGGTGCTTTTCGCTTATTGAATGTAAAATTTAACCATTTTTTTGAGCTCGACTAGATTAGTTTATATTTTAAAATTCAAATTTAGATACTCAAAAACTATGATTTAGCATCAAAATGGCGAAAGACACTTTTTAACTGTTACTGAACTTAGTGTGAAATATGAGAAGTATTTAGAACATAGGGAGTAATTATTTAGATCCCTCGTATAAAGAAATTTTTCTTGTTTTTGTATCCCTTATATATATTGCTTGTTGTACAGGCTTTTGCCGTTTAACTTTCAAAATAGATAGTCGATTGCAATGAAATGCGTGTAAAATATTCCGTCTTTCCTCCAATCACCGTGTCTAGGATCTCCTTAACAAACACAAGTTGTTGGACTCATTGGAATTCTTGGATCTCTTCAAAACTTATGTAGGTTTCTGTAGCCATAGGTTTGCATATATTTGTATATATGGATGTTCTTCTGCTCCTTTTCAGTTGTATTATTATTATTAGTCTAGTATCTAATTCTTCAATTTATCACTAGTGTTGTTTCTTTTGCTTTGGTTAGCTTGCTATTTTTGTTGTCAATACTTCTCTTTTCTTAGTATTTTCATTGGAGCTTCTTTCACTCTTATAATTTTTTAAACCTGTTTTTAAAACACTTTTCTTGAGCTGTTGTTATTGGATGTTTTTATTTTTATTTTCTATTGGAAACAATCTCTCTTACAAGGTAGGAGTAAGGTTTGCGTACACTTTACCCTCTCTAGGAATGCTGTTGTTATTGGATGTTTTTATTTTTATAAGTTGACAATATATTTGTATATGTAAATGGCCTTTGTAGATATATTCATATGTAAATGGACTTGATAACATAGTGTGGGGAAAGGTTCTGGAGTTGTCATTATTTGAAGTATCAAATTTCCTTTCTTCAGCTATAGTATTATATTTAGTATTAGTATCTTCACAATTTTGCCTAAACTGCACACTCTAGCTTTAATTTTGGTGTTACAAAAAGGCTCTTCTTTTATCACCCTATGTCCGTTAAAGAGCTGTACTCTAAATCATCTAATGTCAAATTCATAATGACGTTGACGAGATGTTGGATGATCTTTTGTGAGATAGTGACTGGTGTGAGATTTGGCTGTTATGGTAAACGTGTGTCGGACTACAAGGCAGCTCTATGGTGCTGGAGAAAGATAAAAGCCTTTTCAGATTCAGTGACTTTGGGGGTTTTTCCCATTTAAAGAAATGAGCAAGTTTAAACTTTTCATGGGATAACATAGTCCTTAGAGAAAATGTCAGTTTATTTTGATGGAATGTCTCTCTTATTTATTTTACGTAGTTTCAGAGATTATGGAGCTGGAAGTTACTGATATCTGTATGGACAAGGAGCAAAATGGTAGCATAAGTTACTGTGACGGCGCTTCTCCAGATTCAAGTTGCCTAATTGACAGTAATCAAGATGTTCAGTCATCCAAGCTTATTATTGGGGAGCAAGAAACTGATGTGCTGAAAGAGAGTGTTGAAACGAAGGAGTACGAAGTGAAGGAATGCACAGCTGAAGTATCAGTTGAGATGTCCAAACTGTCGGAAGTTGAAAGTACCAAGGAGCAATACACAAAAAGCTCAAAATGTGAGATTGAATCTCCTACAAAGGAGAACTACTCTGAAGTCCGAAAATTAAAAGATGATAACAAGAGATCAAGAACCTCAGTGAAATCAGCAACCAAATCTGCTGGTGGAAACTGCAAAACAAAGTGT
>JAJOOR010012247.1:0-24182 GCA_036250505.1 Solanum acaule
TGTTACTTATAGTACAGGAAGTTTCGGTCATTCCATACCCTTCTATAACTTGACAACCAAAGCATCTGAACAATAAAACTGCTTAGCTCATTTCACACTATAAAAGTATCTGGTCTCAGTTTATGTTCATAAGTTGATCATAATTGGAGAAATTTGATGAAGTTAAGTATGTTCAACTCACACCCGCAAAAAGTCCATTACATCAGGAGATAATGGTGAAGCTCCTGAGACCATATAGCGAACTCTTCCTCCTAGCCTTGATTTTATTTTGTTGAATACCAATCTATCCCAAAATGGGGATGGATTCTTTCCTGGAAAAGTAAATACGAATCTATATATATCACAGCAAAGAGAGATGTGTCTTCCTTCTCTTCATAAGTTAATCCTACTAGAAATGCAAGGGAGGTTAAACCTACAGAGCTGTTGGAAGATCAAGACTATTAATTGAAAATGCACCAAAGGCGCAATCCAACTAAAAAGCATCAAAACTAAAAGCACCCTAACATGAAAGCACAAATTGTTATCTTGCGAGCTAGTTAAATCATAAATTGGGAAGAGTCTGACTCTGATACCAAGTCCATACAAGGAGTCCAAATTCACCATATCCCACTAATGTGAGACTTAACACAAATAGTTGTTGAACCCTCATCTTCAGCTGACACAGGGCCAAACCCATGCAAGCACATGTAGCATACTGTTGAAACTCTTACCAAATTTAATAGTCCAAACCCATGAGAAATGAAAAAATTACCAGTCCTAAGTTAGAACATGCAGTAATCATGTTTCGAGAAATTTCACACAACCGAAACACATTTTTGTCAGCTTTAATCAGTATTATCTGTGTAATGCTGCTGCACTGTCAACAGCTAACTGAAAAAGGTTCTTGTCACTTCACATAATGAAAAAATGATTCTTGTCAATTGTGAGACAATTAGCAATTCAACAGGACATTAAACATATGTTGGAACATAATAGAAACAAAGCGTATCTTAACTTCCGTATGCACCAATCTCCATACTAATAGACCTCTATGGGACAATCTTAAATCCTAAAGAAACATTATATGATGCAACCAAGATAAATAGAGGTCCAAGATGCACAGGTGCATCCATCTATTACTCGATAGAGGTAAAGTTACCACACCATTAAAAATTGCTTGCTTCTTAGCATTATAAGCAGCATTAAATATCCTCTCTCTCAGAGAACCAGATGTCTTCACAACATTCATAATACTGCAAAAGGAAACATCTAAGTTAATTGAGGATCACATAAAATTAAAATTACAACAAATAGCAAATCAGCATCAACAGTCAATTACCTGGCATATAATTTATTGTATAACCGAGGAACGCTGCAAAAGACGGTGGGCCTTAATACAGCCATATCATCCACTAGTTTCAGATTATCCTGAATGCATAGTAAAGTTAAACAAAGTATTTCCTTAGAGAAGTGTGAAGACATTGCTTAGAATATTGTAGACAATTGATTCTCAAGACTTACTATTTTTTATCCAAATAATATCTCCTAAATGTCACTATGCAAAAAATAAAACCTCTTACCTTTAGGAGGTGCACATTTTCCCTCCATCAACTTAAGTTTATAACTTGTCCTTAATAATTTTGTGAAAAATCTTCCCCCTTGAAAGTAGAAACACAAATACAGCCCTTACTTCATTTCTTTACATTTCCCTTTTTGTTTTTCTCCTTTTTCACCACTTTCATAATACCAAGCTACTTCACTGGGCACGGTGAACAAGACAAAAGGAGAAATAAAAAGAGAAAAAATTAGACAACAGGGTGGAAAAGAATAAGGACAAGGAGGGATGTGGATATTCAGGTGAAGAAGAAACAAAAGTAGCAGTAACCAGCAGGGAAGTTAATGGAAAGTTGTTGTTGGCGAAGAAGCAAGAGGAAGATGAAGGGAAGGCCTTAAGAGGATATGATCAGGCAGGGAGAAGAGTAAGACATAGAGTTATTGCAACAGGAAATGGGAGATTGGGACAAGGAGGAGAAGGATAGGGGAATTCACTTTCTGGTGCAATGGTGGTAGAAGGAAAGAAGAACAAAACAACAGAGACGAAAAGGGAAAAAATAAACTAAACAAGTTCAGAATTAAAGAAAAAAATTAAGATACATAGAATTTCTATTTTCCCCGAGGGATACTTGCAACAGCATGCCCAAATGGAGAGTCCAAAAACTTTAAAAAGTTTGAGGAGGAAATGCTATAAAGTTTAATTAAAGCTGGTAACTCCCGACTTCATTAAGGTTTAAGGGGCTTTATTTTCCTATACTTTTATAGTCCTATTTCTTTGATTTCACAAGTATGCAGTATTCTTTAAGAAGGAATTCAGAAATTAGAAACAAAAAGGAGCAGAAAGGATGACAAAGGGCAAACTAAGTAGCAAATATCATGATCAGTAAAAATGAAATGAATCTATAACAAGCAATTCACGTTATCTATATAAGTTAAATCTCTTGCACAGTGATATCATTGACTTACAACCTACAAATTCACATATTTATTCCAGCAATGAACAGCTTTATGCTTTTCCAATATCCTCCAATGGTTGTATTAGTTGTATTTCATGTTTTCAAGCCATTGTTTGAAAAAATTAAGTCACAAAAATTACATATAGATTTGGATGAATCCGAGCTAGAATAATCCTTAGCTTGACAGATAGGGTTCATGAAAGGACTGCTAAAAGAAAATCCAGAAAGTACTCTATGTTAAGTCTCATACTCCCTGATAGAATCCAGAAGCTCCTCCAAAATAGACCAGCAATACTTGGGTAGCCCTCTCAAATATATGTGCCAGCGGAAGATATGAGATGTAACTATTAAATTTAAGATAAAAGTTTCAGAAAAATCTACAGTTTTCATTAGAAAGTTTCAACTGAATGTAAGAGATGTTTAGCTCCTGAACTCTCAATAAAAAAAGTGACTCATGCAGATATTTGGGCTATTATAATCACTAGTACTCACATATCTGAAGAGTATAGATTGATGCCAATACTCGTACCAGCAACATTTGCAATCAGGTTTCCATGGGTCAAAACAGCACCCTATCGGTTAGATAAAAGAAATGCAATTTGCTTCAGTTCTAGAAAGCAATAACATTTAGAATTGAGTATATAATATTCTGCTGTACCTTTGGGGTCCCAGTTGTACCACTCGTATAGCATATCGTAGCAACAGTCTCAGGTCTTGGTGGGCAAAAGGGCTGAAGATTGCTGAGACCCTGAAAGAAAATCATTAACTAATACTATGAAACCTTAACAATCAAGTAGTGAAGTACAAATACATTAGTATGCATTTTCAGTGCTGCTAGTGAAATTACACTTGTAGATATATCTCTTGCAACTCCACCCATGTCATTAACTGAGATATGTGAAAGATCATATGCAGCACAAAGCTACCATACGTACTATGTTCACATCTGTGCATCTTCTCATTCCTACTAGGCACAAAATCTAAAACGCTCATACCATAAAAATACAACTTCGAGTATATATAATCACCTGACTAAGTAGTGTTGAATATGATATGATCTCCACCCCAGATGACGGTGGAAGTGATGGAATTATCCCATCTACTGCTCCAACTACCTACACCATACCCAAGCCAGATGAGGACAGATGAATTGCAGATCGGCAACATCATAGTTATGCACCACTTCAATCACCATAAAGGGACAGCGTTGCATACCACAATTAAATGCAGCGAGGGAATCTCTGATACGAAGCTAAGAAACTGCAATTTGAAGAGTAATACCATAAATAAGAACCTCAACAGTGGCTTTAAGGAAAGCAGTGTAGAGAAGAGAAAAGTCTATCACGTACATCTCTTTCTATTTCCCTGCTTTTAAAGTTTGCCAAATTCCAGGATGTTGATGTTTTTTAAGTTTTTTAAAATATATAATCCACCTATGAGGTGGAAAGTTAGGATCTTTTATTAAATCAGTGGTCAGGAAGAACATAAACAAAATATGGCCAGTAGAAAGTAGATCCAAAACATCAGATTCTCAATCCAAATGCGATAATTATATCAAGTAAACAGTGTTACAATATTCTGTCTGCAAATGAACAGTTAACCTCAAAAATGGTCTAAAGCCTATATCGGTAACTGCTTGATTCTTCCACTTCCATGTCACCTCAACAGAACTTGCAAGAAAACTCACATGATTTAATGTTTCTGGCACACAAAATATAGCTTCAATTGCTGCATGGTTTGCAATATATTTTACAGCTTCTGGACCTACAAATTTTATGGCTTAGGAGTTTTAGCAACATTGGTAAGATATTAAATGATTTTTTTTTTTGATAATGTCTGAAGACCAACCAAGAGTATCGTATAAAGGAACAGAAATAAATGAATACGCAGAGCAGGCATGGTCGATTATCAGCCATTCTGGCCGGTTGATAAAATATAAACCAACACAAGATCCCTGTCAAGAAGCGAAGGAATCAAAATGATCAGTATATAAACAGAAAATATTCACTTCCTTTAGTTTTTCCTAAAAATGAGCAATTAAATTTAGAAAGAGAACAGAAAGTGTTCCAAATTGGTTTAAGAAGTTGATAAAGTAAGTTGCCTTTGGTATCTGATGACAAACTAGTGCAGAACCTATTGCTGACCGTGCAGTATCTGCCTCCTTGTATGTCATCCATTTGTACCTGTAGAGTATGTTACATTGGATGAGCATGCCTTGAAGATAAATCATAAGCTCAATTACAGGCTTCCAGTGGCTAACATACTCTCCTACTGTTCCATCTTCTTGAACTCGTGATCCTAAGTAATTGCAGTCTGGAAATGCCTCAACCGATCGCCTAACCAGACAAACAAATCAAAACAAAAAAGATGAAAAACAATTCAAATTGTGGTGAATTTTCTTGAAAATAAAAGGAAAATGGGGAGTCAATCAGGCAAGTTTGGTTGCTCACACAAAATTATCATGTAAGGTACCAATTTCAGGATGATCTGCAAATCTACTAATAAGCTTCACCGGAGAGCGAGCAGATCTGGATTTAAAATAATTAGAGCTCAGTAGTGTGTCGAATACATGAAGAGTTTGAACTAACTGTTCTGACCTGTACACATTCCATTTTCCTGTCTTCAGTTCCTCAGGGAGCGCATTACTAAATTCTTGCTCTGGTGACAGTTCAATAATTAGCAAAGAAACCAATGGAGGGGAGATAGATAGATAGAGAAACAGAAAATAGGGTAGTCTGATCACCCAGTAATAAGCTGAAACAAACATGCTAGCAATGAGTAAAATGGAGGTCAGACCAACATGTAGAGGAATAGTGTAATACGAAATCAGTAAGTCCAACGAATAGCTGGACATTCAAGTTACGTTATCAGGCTGCATGCAGATGTTCTCCAAATTTATACCTGGTATGGATCTAGTATGATATAAGGAAGCAAAGTAAGATGTAAACTACTTTTGAAGGACCATTTGTTATCTATTTAGTTTTGTTCGGCTTGGGGACGGGGAAGCTCTTTAGCTTTCCCTAGGGAGTTGGAGAAGCAAGACTAGGTACCAAGATATCTGGGATAACAGTTGGAATTATCCAGATATAGCAGTATCTCCTTTTTCAACGCTGCCTAGTTGACAAAAAGAGGAGAATTTAACCAAATACAAGCTAGGTAGATGCCAGGCATGGTTCTATAGGTCAGCTTGCCTCATGTCCTAAATGACAAACCAAACAACAATTATTAGGAGAAAGGATTTACTCTTCATAGTTGGTACTACAAAGAATACAGATAGTTTTTGGTAAATCTTTGATTTGTTTTTGGGTCTCTATTCAGGTACCTAACATGCAAAGGATCATTTTCTTCAAGACTCATAGTGCTACTCATTATCTCCTCTATTCACAGACCCCTGATAATGATCAAGTACATTGGTAGGAAATGTGAATCTTCTGATCATCAATGTTCACCCCCCACCCCCCAAATCTACACAGCTGTAGAACAAATCAAACCTGCATATGTTAAATTCGGACTTTATGTTGATCGATTATAGCCTAAAAGGATAGTGATGTGGCACATTGTAAATAGCCTAAATCCTGATTATGTTTGTGGATGATTTGAAACACAATACAATACACAATTGGCCTGTTGATGTTAGGCCCTCTCTACAACTACAAACCAACCTTCCTTCCCCATTTTGTTGAGCTATTCGAAGAGACCTTGGTAATCGGTGGAAGTGAAAGTTGATCTCAGATTTAAACGCGGATACAACTCGTGCTAAACATGGAGTTGAAGAGTATGTGTATGTCAATCTCAACTAAAGATTGCATTTTATTTTATTTTGGTTATATCCAAATCTTTTAATGATTAATTTGATCTTATAGTATACACGGAGATTTAGCTTGTTTTATTTCCCCCATATATAGTCAGTTAGTTACACATAAGAAAAATGGTGCACCTGAGGAACTCTTCTTTTTTCAGTTGAATGCTACTTAAGAAATTGAATTTTCAAAGAATGTATATACAGCTGCTTTCTCATTTAAGAAATGTGGATGAGCAAGAATACCGAAGAAGAACTCGCCGGCGGCATTTCTACGGCAGAGAAGTGACGGCTGCTCTTGTTCAACGGCGGCGGCGGCGGTGGAAGTGAGGTGGTTGCGAATAGTTCGAAAACGACGTTCAGCTTCGGAATCCATCAGTTGAAACGACGTCACTGTGATTGTATGTACTGTTTTGCCACCTAAATTCAACTACTAATGCATGTTACTGTTACATAAGGAATGACATCAATGTGCAACTTCAATACACTACACAACTGTAAATGCACTTCATTTTATTAGTTTAAATATAATACTCTAGTTATTTTAATTGTAATTTAAAGTTTATTGTTGTAATCCTTTAAAATTTATTTGATCAAAGGTCATGTATCAAAGTAATATGGCATTCAGAGGCTAATAAAAATGTGTCACGTGTTCAAGTGTTGTGTTTCAATCAATCAAATATTGTTATGTCACTTAAATATGATTGACCAAAAGAAACTTGTTCTTATCACTACTCATTCACTATGTCATCACTTAAATCTGATTGGCCGAAGGAAATCATGGTCTCATCATAACTCTTATGTTCTATAACTATAAATAGGGGTTCTTATAATTCAGAAATTACACCAAAATTTTGTCAAGAAGCCAGAGAAAACTTGTGGATCAAATGCCACAGATTTCTCTACAAGAGTCGTTGAATTTATATTTAAAAAGACAAGGCGCAAATTTTATTGTTTACGAATTCTGGCACGCCCAATGAGACCAAATTTGTCCTTCATCTCCTCTCTCGATACAAATCAAATCTTTGAATCTAAAGCCACAAAATCAAATTGATTTCTTATCTCAACACAAAATTTTGAAAAATAGAGAATACTTCAGAGCAATTTTTCATTAAAAACACCCATGTGCAACGAGAAAAATCATAATAAAGGTAACAAAATACTGAAATCTTAAACTTGAAACAACATGACTAGGGCCCATACATTTGAGTGAACAATATCAAACATATATGCGGCCCTGTTATTGACTCTTTTGAGAAACGAAGTGATGCTATGTTTCCCAAGTTGACAAGACTCACATTCAAAATAAGACTAACTGGAGAGACTAGGAATTAATTTTTGAAGCTTTGCAAGACTCGGGTGACCATGACGGTTGTGTAGAAGGTCTGTTGAGGTAGTGGAAGAGAAGGCAACTAGTGGTGGTGATTTTGACATGTAATACAGTCCTTGTGACTCATATCTTGTTCCAATCGTCTTTCCCATTCTCCGGTCTTGTACAACAATAGAGGTCAGCCAAAAAAGTGACACTGCATTAAGGTGTTTCGTTAATTTGCTAATAGGAATCAAATTAAATGGGCATTCATGAGCAAATAAAACTGAGTTTAAGGAAATAGATGGAAGAAGTGGCGCGTCCCCTATTCCGTTTACTGCAGTTTTTTATCCAATAGCAAGGGTAACTGCAGAGAGGGTTGTGGAATGAATGATATTTAAAAAAAGATTCTGATTACCAGAGATATGGTTAGATGCACCATAATCTAATATCAATGGGCAAGTGGGTGAAGACATGGTTAGACAAGCAAATAAATTACCATTTTGTGAGGTTCCAAATAAAGGTGATTTTCGTGTAGTCGCTTGATACTGCAAGTAGTCACTGTAATCTGCTCTAGACAAAGTAATGGAATTGGCCAGTTGACCATTTGTGTCCTTATGGGTCTGAACCATATGAGTTGTACTCCGATTGTTAGTACTCGGTGGTCAACAATGCAATTTCCAACAAGATTGTCGAGTATGGCCTGGTTTGTTGCAATAGGGTCTAGAGTTTCTACGGTTCCCCCTTTGATGGACATTTAGTTCATGTGGATTTTCATTTTTCACAGCTAATACAGATATATCAACGTTATGGGTGTAAAAAATGAACATAAACATAGGTAACCCACCCAACCCATCCAGAATTTTAAAGGTTGGGCTCAAGATAATTTGAATTGGGTTCAATCTCAACTCATTCAAGCCTAACCCATTTTAAGAGAATTCTCAATTGAGCCCAATTCAATCTACAATTTCAATCCGGTTTAAAACTCTTTACTAAGATATGTTCATATATTAAATGTATGAATTATTATCTATTTAACATCTTTTAGGATTTATCTATCCATTTGTACCTTTTAAAAAAAAATTGAGCTGAAATTCGCATTGTGATTATAAAAGTTAAATATCACTATGTTAAATTTATTGAGATTAATCGGGTCAAATTGGGCGGGACAAGACCTAACCAGTTTTTTAGCCCATTTGAACTGTTGGAATTACGACCTCCTTAATTATATAAAGGAACACGTACTTACCACTTGTTCCTTACTAATTTGAAGTTAGCAGTAAACAATTTTGTAGAATAGCTTGTTCAGAACTTCGTATTATTTATTGCACCTTCAAATACACAACGATTACACAACAATGAACCTAAGGATTTATAAAATCTAATTCCTAACTACCCAAGACAAAAAACCCCAGGTTTAAGTCTTCTATCGTTCTTTAAGTTCTTCAACTTGTTAAACGAAACCTACTCACAAAACTTTATTGTATTCAAAACTCTTGACTACAATTGTACAACTTTTCTCTCAACTCGCAACACTCCCCAAGTGAATATCAAAACTCTCACAAAACTCTTGATCGTGTTTTGATTGTCTCTCAATGTAAGTGCGCAAGTTTCTCCAAAGAAACTATTGCCTTATTTATAGATCACGCTTCCACAAAGTCTTGTTCAACTCAAACTTGTATTTGCCACCTTAAAGCCTTGTTCAACTCGAACTCGACTTCCTACTTAACTTGGTTTTGTCTTTATTTCCTTTTTGTATTCTTTATTCACGCCTCTAACTCCTTCTTTACTTCTACTTCCTACTTTGTCTAGTTTTCCTATTTTATTAAGAAAACTATCTCGCTTGCAAACTCCTTCTTGTATGCACCTTAGATGAAGTTCACCTCTTTCTTAGTCTTCGGAGGAGGTAATTCCTGGATCGTTTTCATCTTGGAAGGGTCAAGCTCAATGCCCCTTCTACTGACTATAAACCTCAATAACTTGCCAGCTGGCACTCCAAAAGCACATTTGGCGGGATTTAACTTCAAATTGTATTGACGCAGGCGATCAAAGAACTTTCTCAAGTGAGTCAAGTGGTCCGAACTCTCACGGGATTTGATTATGACATCATTTACATATACCTCAATCTCCTTATGAATCATATCATGAAAGATGGTTGTCATAGCCCTCATATAAGTAGCACCGACATTCTTAAGACCAAAAGGCATCACTCCATAATGATATACACCCCACAGCGTAATGAAAGTTGTCTTTTCTGCATCTTCTTCATCCATCAAGATCTGGTGGTAACCCGCATAACAATCCACAAATGACTGCATCTCATGCTTAGCACAGTTATCAATGAGAATGTGGATGTTTGGCAATGGAAAATTATCTTTCGAGCAAGCTTTGTTGAGATCTCTGTAGTCAACACAAATTCTGATTTTTTCGTCTTCTTTGGCAACCGGAACAACGTTGGCTAACCAAGTCAAATATTGCGTCACTTCCACTACTTGAGACTCAATTTGTTTGGTAATCTCCTATTTGTCTTTAAACTCAACTCAGGCTTGAACTTCCGACTTCTTTGTTTTACTGGGTTGAAATCTGGATTAATCGGCAATTTGTGGGACACCATATTCGTACTCAGCCCTGACATATCTCTATAAGAACAGGCAAATACATCAATGTATTCTCTAAGCAAACAAACCAGGTCCCTTCTTTGAGCTTCGGTCAGATGGACACTAATTCTGACTTATTTGACACACTCCTCATCTCCAAGATTCACAGTCTCGGTTTCTTCTAAGTTCGGTTTGTGTTAATTCTCAAATTGTCGAAACTCTTCGGCAACATGTTCGAGTACCTCATTTTCTTCTTCATATTCCTCTCACTCATCATCACCTGCCTCATTTTGTTCACTCGATTCATGACATGACATGACATTGGCAAGTTTTAAATACTGAAATTATAAACAAACAAAGTTAGGAAAGTAAAATATAAGCAGATAAGTAAACAAGTTTTGATAAAAGAGGCTTTTATTTAAATTGAAAAACCAGAACAAACTTTGGCCACGACCAAAAGCCATTTTGCCTTTTTAAACATCACAAAGGAATTTAAAAACATCAAACAAATAAAAACTGCATCAAGGGTGGGTCTCGGGCCTCTTCCGGACTACCACCGATTTAAAAAAAAAAGAAAGACACATGTCTTTTCTACCAAGCCGCACGGGAAATCAGGAACGGTATGAAGGTCCAATTTTGCAATAGCTCCTCAGGTTTTGCATCACGGATGCCCGATATCCCAACCTCTTCATCGATGACCGCATCAATCTCCTAAAAAAGGCCCTAGATTCATTCCCCGAGACCATCATCACATATTCTCGCACTGGGAATAATTGGTACAGATGAGGAATTGGCCTGGCCAATGTTTAATCAACACTCTTGTTCTTCATCTCCGCTTCATTATCTGTAGGGACATACCCCAAACCAAACTTTGCTCCTTAGGCGGGAATTTGGATAGGCTCGACAATTTCTTAAAAATACTTCCCCAATCCGAAACCTGGTTCGAAACCGCTCTGGAGCATGACAGTAGCAATCATCTTATACACAGAAGACATAGGGGGCTATGGAGCCAAATCATCACCGGTGGCATTTACCAGCTCCACCGTGTAGAAATCACAACCTCAAGAGACATCATCAACGATTGGTGCATACCCGTTGGAATGGCTCCCTTTACCATAAATGACCAATTACTGGTCCTTCCAAACAAATTTCATTAGTTAGTGAAGGGTAGACGGCACAGTCCCAGCCATATGGATAAACGGTCTTCCCAGAAGCAAATTGTAATTGGTGTTGATATCCAACACCTGGAACTCCACGTTAAATTCTGCAGGACCCACCTGAATATCCAAGTTTACCGCACCCAATGTGTCTCTTTGCACTCCATCAAAAGCCCTCACGTTGACTTGGTTCTAGTGAAGCTTTCCTAACTCAAATTTCAACTGCCTCAGAGTCGAAACTGGGCAAATATTAAGACCGGATTCGTCATCAACCAAGACGCAATTTATTATCTTGTCACGACACATAGTGGTGACGTGCAGAACTTTGTTGTGCATCCTGCCTTCAAAGGGAAACTCTTCGTCACAAAAACTAATTCGGTGTCCTCGAATGACCTGGTTTATCATGGCTGCTAAATTGTCATTGTTGGTGCCCACGGGCACATAAGTGTCATCCAGAGCCTTCATCAGAGCCTGCCTATGCAATTGCGAACTCATCAATAAAGCCCACACAGAAATCTGAGCCGGTGTCTTTTCTAGATGCTCACAATCGAATAATCTTTCGACCACATCTTTCCCCATAACTCCTCTGCTTCAGCTTCACTAATTGGCCTTTTAGGCTGATCTTTCTTTTGCACTCCCAGGGCCAACTCTTCTGGTGTGTAGCACCTACCAGATCTGGCCATACCTTGGGTAACAGCCGTTTCGATAACAAACTTTGGTCGATCAAGTGTTTCTCATGGCACCAAGACAACAGCCTTCTCAGGTGTCAGAATCACAAACTCCTTCTTCTCTCTAATATGCTCAACGAAGCTACAGCCATTTCCAGTTCATTAGGAGCGATCGAAACTATTGCCTTTGTTATGCACCAATCCTCGTCCGTCTCTATCATGTTGATAGTGACACCTCCATGATTTGGAAAAGGATTACTATTGACATCGGGCGCGACTGTATGGAGAGAGACCATTTTCTGGTCAATCAAGTCCTGGATCTTATGCTTTAAGTTGATACAGTATTCGGTATCATGACCAACACTGTTGAAGTGATATGCACATCTCTGATCAGGTCTGTAAAACTTTGAGCTAGTGTCAACCAACTTGGGCCCTAGTGGATGAATATATCCTGCCGCAATTAATCGCTCGAACAGCTTTGTTCGGCTTTCAATGAGCGGAGTAAAAATTCTAGCAGGCTTCTTCTCAAATCTAGGACGGGGGGGATCGTAATTGACTTGTTAAGGGGGAGGCATTTGACGATAATTTGTAGCATTTAGACAAGGAGCTTGGTATCTAGGATAGAAATTAGTTGGGTAATTTGGCTGTGGAGCTTGATAAGTGGAAGGGTTATTTTGGTAGCGTGGAAGTGGGGTTTGATACATGTGGGGAGGGGTTTGGTAGTTTGACTGGACATTGGCGCAGTTTGAGGCTGCATTGCAGTAGTAAGAAGGTGGAGTCTGGTATATTGAAAGAGGGTTTTGATAAACGGAAAGAGTATTCTGGTAAACATGAGGGGGGTATTTTGGTAATTGAGGGAAGGGGTTTGATAATCAGTCTGTACAAAACAAGTCGGGTGTGAACTCTGTAAAGGTCGAGAACGACCTTAGTACGATGAAAATTTTCTTGAGGGTTTCTTTCCATCAGATGCATAAGAGATGAAAGACACATCTTCCCTCTTCTTCTTCAACAGTCCCGAAGATCCGGGCGAGGCAGCAACACGGGCAATCTTCTCGGTTCTTAATCCATCTTCGATAGTCTCACATACCTTGACTATATTCGAGCTCTTGAACCCGCACAAATACTTCAACAATTTCTTTCTCAGACATAGAAGGCCAAACCCTAGCCGCCTCCTTTCTCCATCGGTACGCGAATTCTCTATAACTCTCAGTTGATTTCTGTTTCATTTTCTCTAAGGAATAACGATCAGAAACGATCTCTACATTGTAGGCAAATCGTTCGATGAAGTCTTTAGCTAGAGCATTCTAGCTAGGCCATTGTCTCGTTTCCTAAGATGTAAACCACTCTAGGGCTTCTCCACTGAGACTTCGGCTAAAAAGCCGCATTAATAAAGCTTCATCTCTTCCAACCCTCATGAGCTAGTCACAGTAGGCCCTCAGGTGCGCTAAGGGGTTTTCTATTCCTCTAAAAACGTCAAATTTTGGCACCTTGAACCCTTCCGGGAGGTCCAAATTTGGATAGATACATAAATCCTCGTAACTCAAATCGGCGACCTCGAGAATACACTGCAACTCTTTCTTGGCCTTTCGAATCTCTTCCTTCATTTCCAGCTTGGCGGCCTCTTCCCTTGACCTCCACTCTCTCTCTCGCTCTTCATAATGGTCGAGCTCAGAACCATTAGCGTCATGCTCATTGGCGATTGGGATTTAGAAAGTGGCTTTCTGAGGTAGGGGTGGAGCAATTGAGGGACTTTGGCCATTTTAAGTGACTTGGTAGTTCTGAGGGAAAGTCTGAGGGTTGGTATGTTGATTTTGGTGACGAAGGGAAGTTTGCGGGTTGTTAACGTTTTGGTTTTGAGGAGGTGGACCAGTTTGGAGGTTGGCATTTTGGGGAAGAAGTGGCACTTGGAGGTTGGTATTTTGAAGAGGGGGTGGTATCTGATAAGAGGCGGAGGCGTAATGGGGATTTTGGGTGGTTAGGTCGATGATTGAGGGGTTATGAGCAGGACTGGAGGGTGGGTTTTGAGCCTGTTCCGCGTTTGAAGAAGGAAAGTGAAGTGGTGGCCTTCCTCCGCTGAAGCATTGAAAGCAAAAACCGGATTAGACAGATCTTGCCTTCTCTTCATTTCGACCCTCATCTCAGTGATCTGTTGCATCAACTGCATGATTAACTCGTTCTGATCGGCGATGACGGGCTGAGCCACAACAACATTTGTTAAGCCAGTATCCTCAACATTATCGCCCATTGTTGACTTGCCCTTCCGAGAACTTTGACTGGGGAAGGAATCTGTAGGGCCTTTTGATCTTGTAAAATAGGGGTGTTCAGCCAGCTTATCAACACAAATCAGTTCTAACTACCTGTAGAGGAAAACAACTCAAGGTAAATCTGTTAGTTTTGATTCAGAACAAATAATGCAAAATATCACATAGATGGCATATAAATACATAAGAGTTGTTTTGTTTGAAAACATATTAACCCACGAATAATGAGGACTGATTTTTTGAACAAGCAGGAATTTGCTCGTTTTATTTTGGGGCTAGTGACTCAGAAATGTTAAATTGCGTTGAGCTAAGGTCTTCATGTTGCATCTCTCGGCATCTGTTGGTGTGAACTCAATGTTTCCTTGTAGAATGAAAAGGGGAAAAGAGAATTTTAAAAAGATAGGGGTCGGGCCTTGAAAGGCTGCCTACGTATCTCAAAAAGAGAATTTAGGCCCTACGTAGTTCGAATAGGAAATTCTCATTTTCATTCATTTCTTGAAGATTACAAGGAAAGTAAAAAAAACATACAATAAAGCTTCTAAAAGATAGATGGTGCCTTCATCAAAGCTTTTTCTTCAGACTGCTGCATTAATCACAGGGGGTAAACTCAACTTGAATATTTCCCATGTTGACGAGGGATTCCACGTCATAGCGAAACCCGAGGCACCTTCCAATGTTGTGATCTATGGCGTCATGATAAGGGTAGGGTTTCCAGATTTCAATTCCAACGGGATCGATAGCTTCGTCATCATTTTTTATAGAGGCCAAGTCCTCTTTTCGAACCAACTGACTGTAGATCTCCAACAACGTTTTCTTGAAAGGCGTGAAATCGTGACAATAAAACAAAGTGTGCTCAGTGACCGACATACTGGACTCCAGTTGGTCACAGGTAAGGACGGTGTTCTTACGCCACATGTACGGGATCTCCCCAACGTTGATCAGGTTGTGGATTGCTGCCTTAAGCTCCACACATTCTTATGTAGTGTGTCCTCTTTGGTTCGGGTGGTAGGCACACGTCTTTTGAGAGCTTTCATACCCAAACCCAAAAGTGGTTCCTTCGAGAGGCTTCAACATGCGTGAAGCCTTAAGGTTCTCGTAAATAAGAGCACACAGCACAACTCTTATCCCCACGCTATGTGTCCACTCGTAAGCCGGGAGAGTGATCTTTCTGTCTCCTCCTTTTATACGTCTCAGGAAGGGAGGCATATAGATGATTTCTTCATCGGCATCTTCTTCAGTAGCTCCAGGGTGAGTGTTTTTGGGACCACTATTGGCTTCTTGATTGAAGAAAAAGCATTTCCCGTGTATCTTCTGAAGCCTCACGGTTATATCATTCTTGAAGACGTCATGTTCCTTTCGCATAACAATCATCTCCTCGTTCATGATAGCATATCTTGTCATCTTAGCCGCCAACTCTGCATCTAGTGTTGTACTTTTGGCCTGCGCAGCTGCGGAGGCTAGTTTTACTTCTATTCCTCTTTCTCCCATCTCTCGAATCTCTTGTTTGAATCGACGCAGTTTCATCCTTAGACTCTCCTTAGTCGTCTTCACCTCGACATTCTTACTATTTCCCATCTTAGCAACAATTTTACCTTTCCTGAGATGACAATAATGTTTTAGGATTTGGTAGTGAGATTTTATTTTTGGCTGAGAAACTCAAGAATCAGGAAACTTTGGTCGGACATTTTGGGGTAGTGACTTGTATTCAGTATTGTAGAGATTTTCGAAAGTTTTTGAAAAGGGGTGGGCTAAAAATGTACTCATTCAAAGCAACGTACCACAGAAACAATTAAAGCACACAAGTAAACAGACAAATATCGCGTCTTAAACATGCATGTGACCCTTTTGTGCCAAGGGTAGGCCTAGCGAATTGAAGGATGTATATGTCTTTTTAAGCATATTCATTATCCCAAAATATTTCATTAATAGCATTCAAAATGTTTGACAAACATAAAATTTGGGAAATTAGTTCGAAAAGTAAATTACAAAGTAAAGTACAAATAAAGCAATCCCACGCAGGGGATGATAACAAACTTCAAGCTCATCCTGATCCTTCACCAAGTCTGGTCCTCTTGGCAATGCTGACCTCTTCCCACATAGCATATTTGTTCGCCCATAGGTGATCTCTAGCCAACCGAGCCCCTTCTTGATGCCTGAACCTCTCGACCCACTAATTCTGTTGTTCCATGCTATCATCTAATTCTAATATGCATTGCCTTGCTCTTCGTAACTCTTTCTTCAACTGAGCTATGACTTCAACGTCTTCTGAATGTCGGCGTTGATGATCCAACTCACTCTTATCAAACTTCTCTTGGAGTCGATGAAGTCGAATTTGATGCTTGGCCCCAACATCTACAATAATATGGGGAACGTTTGAACCAGGCTCGATAGTTCCGGCGAGGCTCTTCTTTAACCATTCATTGTAATCCTTAGAACATTCAAGACGAAACCTATTCGATACCGATTTACCCAATACCCTTCAAGTCTTCCATGTTCTACATATGTCTTTAGCATAAGGGATTCGTCCATTTTCATGATCGATTGCAAATTTCCTCATGTCCGCGATTTGGGGAATCTCATGTTTCCCTCCCAGTTGTCTAAGGAATCGATCGGAAGCATATGGTCTAGTCCCTCTTAATCCGGCAAATATCAAGTAAAGGACCATTTGCGCTTAAATCATTATTTGCTCCGTCACCACTAGACATTCTATTGACCACTGAACATTTTCTTCTCTTAGCGCTTGAAGTCTTGTATACCAGAATTTTAGACCTCCAATTTTGTTGCAATGATTATGGTACATCCACCAATCATGACCTGCAAGTTCGTCTGATCGTCTCAACGGATCTGGTTCTTTTGGATTATGTGTTTTGTTCAAGTGCCTCATCATCCACCACTGAAGCATCAGGTTGCATCCCTCAAAGAAACGCTCTCCGCTTTGACACTTGTCTAAAGCCCTATAAATGTCTGCCAAAATCATGGGTGCCAAAGTGTAGTACTTGGTTGTTGACCCGTAGCCCACTCCATAAAAGATAGCATGAGTGACCATTACTACACTTAGATTGATAGTGTAGTTTGGTCCCTGGGGAAATACCATCGTCCCAAGTAGGCATATTGCAAAGGCAAGAGGACGTGTCTTCTTCTATTTTTCTTCTGAGACAAACTCTTCTTTGAATTTTTCATAGACTCTTGCACGTTCGAATCGGTAATAGAACTTTCTAAGCGGAATGTTTAATCCGAGAAGTCTATCCATCCATTCGGCTTTAACGAGTGACAATTTTTCTTTGATTTCGGCAAAATCTCATGTCTTGGGGAAAAGAAGATTTGTATCGGGTTGACGCTTCCTCTTGTTGCACATGTCGACGCCTTATAACTTGCAAGGACTTCTTCAATAGTAGGCGTCATTTCCACATCCCCGAACCGAAATACCATATTGTCGTTGTCCCAAAACTTTACCATCGTTCCAATTAAATCGAGCCAAGCCACCATTTCCATCAATGACGGGAGATTGCCTATGTGTCTTTGAACTTTTCTCTTGTCTCTGTTGTTCATGAACTTCCACCAAACTTGGGTGTTGGCCAAATAGACATTAGGTGGGCTTCTAATCGGCCCAACACGCCTTGGGTGTTGGCTCAACCTAGTTCAAAATGCGCTAAAAATTTGGGATTTGGTTTCACTTTACGTTAATTGACTAAAAGTGGCTTTGAAAGACCAGGAACCCAAACGGACAACTTAGGCTGAAATTCACGATAACCATTGGACACATGACGAACCAATAAATTGTCGATCATTCCGAAAAAGGGATGAGTATAAAAAAGTCCAGTTGCGGTTCCGCAAAACCGTCCTTTAATATACTATACATACAAAGGAATATGCTATGAAATGCAATGACAGTTAAAAAATTTAAACACGTTCAGCGCAACTAAACAATTCAGCAATTAATAACATTTAGTCAAATAAGTCAAATCTTATGGTTAGAACTTAATTAAATCCCAGCGGAGTCGCTATTTATATTTTAATCGAAAAATATAAATAAAAGAAAAAAGATTGGGTTTCCGAAAAATCGACTAAACTTATAGTTTTAAGAGAAATCGATTTTCCAAAAGAAACAGAGTCGCTACTTAATTTTTTAGCAAAAATCAAGAAAAAATATAAGGTTTTCAAAAGACTTAAAACATATAAAATCAATTGAAAACAAAAGGGTTCGAAGTTCAATGTACATTCCAAAAAGGTGTTAGGCCCTCGAAATGTCTGCTAACTTGCGGTTGACCGGCGATTTGACTAAAATGACTTTTCAAATAAACTTTCTAAATTTTAACTAAGTAAAGGAAATTTATTTTTTATTTTATTTACTTATTCTTATTTTATTTATTACTATTATTTTTCTAATTAATATATTTTTAAAAAGGGAAATAAACTAAAGGGGATCATTCCTAAACGGGAATAAATTAAGTGACAAGATTAAGAATAAAAATAGAACGAAGTATAAAATATTAATATTTTTTATTTGAATATATATATATATAAAATGAGACGGTTATCTTTGGGAATTTAATTAAATTAAATCATAAGATAAACAAAGTTAGTCAAATAATGCAATAGGTAAAGAGCAAAGGGAAGAAATATCAATTGTGGCCAAATGGCCCAAATTCGTGAACCTGTCCTAATACTAAAATGACCCAAAACATGAATTTGGGCCTATTTAATTAAAATCTTGCTGCTGTAAATTTTGGGCTTTGGCCCACTTTTCTGCCACCTGGACCTGCTGGAAATGGGCCAAGGCCTTTGGGCCTAATGCCTTCAGAAAATCTGTGTATATTCTTTATGTATATCACTGTATACGAGCCGTATTTGGACTCATTTTTGTGTATATCGGGTTGTATATCAAATGTATGCAACCCACTTCAAATTTCCAGCACCTGTATAGTCATTCCAGACATGTATATCACTGTTCTTTCCATGTATACTTGTGTATACACTTGTATACATCATGTCTACTGCCCTCTTTTACGCTTTTTGGGCTCTGAAAATTTAGTTTCCAGCCACATGTACTGCTTTTCACCTGTTCATCAATTTTTTTCACTCGGAAATAGGGTTGACTCAATCGAGAAAATGTAATTGGGCCTCCAAGGCCCAATCAATGAAATGCAAGGAAGATGAGTCTCTAAGGACTCGAAGAGGCCGGTTCACACATAGAAAGGAACAAACAAGATAGAAATTAGTAACGAGGCACACATTAATTCTATACAATACAACCAAGACACATAAAATAGAACTAAAACGATTTGAACAAAGTATAAGCCTATTCAACGTAAATCTAGACTACCAAACTAAAACCAATTGACTAAATTTTTCATATGCATAAATGAGTTATGGAAGACCATTCTTTAATAGAATTTGAACATTTAGAGACATGAAAATGTTTAAAAGAATCAAAAATCCATTAGCAAACAAAATAGATAATAGAGACATGGATTGAAATTAGGAGAGGGGTTACCTTTTTTTCGGGCAGCAAATTGGACGACGAGCTAGAGACAACGATCCTTTACCACCGAAATATGGCCCCCTAAGAACTCTGACGAGCAGAAAAAGCAAACCAAGAACAAAACTAAGCAAGAATTTGGGCTCCCGATCTCTACCGTTTTGAAAAACTATCTAAGATACTTCTATATATGAGAATAGTTGGAAATTTGTGGTGTATCTCGTCTCTAAAGCTAGCTGGTTTCGACTTTCTTTCTAGCTTTTTCCAATATTTTTCTCTCTATATCCCCCTTCAACAGTGAACAATAAGAAACATATATAGCAGGGAAATTAGGGTTCTAAAGTTGGGAGGAAACGGATGAAAAAATCGATAAGAACGGCCCATTCGAAATTCAAAATTCAAAATCCTTTCACCAATTCGGACAAACATCATTTCCCTACGATTTCAACCCATTCCGAAAGAGGAATGGCGAATTGATGCTTGGGATCGATCGATTGTCCTTCTTGTGCGCGACGTGGCCTCATCTCGCAGCTGCCTTTTTGCTGCTGGAACAGTACTATCGAGAGGGATGTGATAGGAAGAAGACAAATGAGACGCAGCATTGCCCTCTGTTGCTGCTTTTCCGTATGTTAATTTCCGTCTATCTTGACGTCGTAACGATCTCATGAACGTTGGAGGTGTCGTTTGATTGTTGTTTCTGCCGCGTTTTGGCTGCTGCTGATTTCGTCTATTTGACGTCATGTTTGCGAGTTGGTACTGTTAATGTGAAACTTTGGGATTTCTGAACGTTGGGAGCATCTGGAATCTTCTGTCTTTTTGTGAATAGAAAAGGTAGGCTGGACCGGGTCAGGGGAGGAATTGGGCTGGGCATAATTGTTTTTCTAAAGGGAAATGGGCTGGCTGGAAGGAAGTTGGTGTTGGGTTGCAAAGGGTTGTTGGGATTTGCAAATAAAAGGCCCAAAATTGGTTTAAGGGTGAGGTAAAAGTAATGGCTAGTAATTGAGCGGTCCATTGCATTAATTTAGCCGATGAATTAGGAATGTGACCAAACTGAATTCATTTAGTAAATTCAGCTAATGATTAAATAAGATGAATTACTACAAATTAATTAACAAGCTTCTTAATCTTAACGAAATAAAATAATTAACTTACTTATAAACTAATTAATTTGAAATTAAGCCTATAATATCAACTAAAACTAATAAAAGTGTTTATTTTAACAAAGGTAGAAAT
The DNA here is from genome assembly GCA_036250505.1 of Solanum acaule. Taxonomy (NCBI): domain Eukaryota; kingdom Viridiplantae; phylum Streptophyta; class Magnoliopsida; order Solanales; family Solanaceae; genus Solanum; species Solanum acaule. The sequence continues at coordinate 20,993 of JAJOOR010012247.1, forward strand.
CTTTTGATATAATTTTCAAACATTTGTAAAATATACTAATTACATATATAAATATATTTATTATTTGAAATACTATGAAAATTGATTGAAATTACCCAAAATAATCTTGAAACTATTTTGAATTATATAAAGCCAATTATTCTAAATCGCTTGAAAATTAAGAAGCTCGAAAGTTAATTCTTATTGGGGAGGGTCAAAATTAGGTGTCAACAGATGCGGTTAAACTCATCAGGTCCTGGTCCACACACAAGAATGCATTTGACTTTTGCATTTTTCCCCAACATCTTATAGTCAGCTTCTCCGTATTTTTCTTTAGGTTTTGGTACAGTATTTCCTTCACTATCCGTAACAATAGGAGTTAACGGTCCATTAGTGATTCTAACCCATAGTTCGTAGTCTTCGGCTTGAATGAAGTCTTTTATCCTTGCCTTCCACCATGAGTAGTATTGACCATTGAATAATGATGGCCTGTTGATGTGTTGTCCCTGACTATGTCCAAGAGAATGTGCAGAATTCATGATGATCTTATTTGAAGTTATTAGACTTTTGTTAAGATGACCCGCTCTAATACCACTGGTTGGAATTACGACCTCTTTAATTCTATAAAGGAACACATACTTACCATTTGTTCCTTACTAATCTGAAGCTAGCAGCAAATAATTTCGTAGAATAACTTGTTCAGAACTTCACATTATTTATTGCACCTTCAAATACACAACGATTACACAACTATGTAACCTAAGGAATTATAAACTCTAATTCATAGTTCCCCAAGACAAAAAACCCTAGGTTTAAGTCTTCTATCGTTTTTCAAGTTCTTCAACTTGTTAAACGAAACCTACTCACAACACTTGATTGTATTCAAAACTCTTGACTATAATCGTACAACTTTTCTCTCAACTCGCAGTACTCCCCAAGTGAATATCAAAACTCTTGATCGTATTTTGATTGTCTCTCAATGTAAGTGCGCAAGTTTCTCCAAAGAAACTATTGCCCTATTTATAGATCACGCTTCCACAAAGTCTTGTTCAACTCGAACTTGTCTTTGCCGCCTTAAAGCCTTGTTCAACTCGAACTCGACTTCCTACTTAACTTGGTTTTGTCTTTATTTCCTTTTTGTATTCTTTATTCACGCCTCTAACTCATTCTTTACTTCTGCTTCCTACTTTGTCTAGTTTTCCTATTTGATTAAGAAAACTATCTCGCTTGTGAACTCCTTCTCGTATGCACCTTAGATGAACGTTGTATCATATTATCACAACTTGTTCTATGCGCTTTGACATTTTTCAAAACATAGAACTCCTAACATGAACCCAACTCATTTGAGCCCAAAGTAAACTTGGGCGGGTCAAGACCCAACCCGATTTCTATTTCAACCCATTTTAATATCTTCAATTTAAACTCAACCCGCTCATTTGACACCCCTAATCAAAGTTATTAATCTCAATTGTTTCTGAACCAATACGCAATAATCGAGCTGAAACATCGATTAAGGAAGGAACTGAGGAACTTGTCAAGATTTGATCTTTTACTGGTGACAGATCAGATCTAAGTCCTTTCAGTGCTAAAACCATAAAGAACTTATCTCTTTATTGTTCATGTATGATAACACTTTCATAGAGTGGCATGAGAGAATCAAATTGATCTTTCAAGGTATCTATCTGTCCTAAATAACTTGTTATATCTTGATTATTCTGCTGAAGTTGGACTAAGTTTGAGACAACCTTGTATATACATTGTATATCATTCGTACACAGAGTCTTAGCTTTAGTCCAAACTTTATAGCTAGTTTTACTAGATTGAAATAGGTTGAGTAATTTACGATCCAAAAAGTTCCATAAAAGATTGCATAATTGAGCATCAATTCAAGTCCACTGAGTCCTTTCACTAGTAACAATATCACTAGTATTTTTTTAACTAAATGATCCTCATATCCTTGTCCCATAAACCACATATCAACGGATGAAAACCACAACGTGTAATTATTACTACCTTCCAACTTCATAGTAGTAATAACAGGAGAACTTGAAATAGAGGAAAACATTGATCTGATATCACCACCTGAAGATTCAATTTTTTCAGAGACTTCAATTAGAGATTCACTTTTCTCTGACATTATGGCTTCAACAACTAGATGAAATACAAAAAAAAAAGGTGATTTGGTGAAAAGAACGCGTAACAGACAAAGAGAAGAACAAAGTTCCTCTTGATGAATGGAGATCTGGTTACCTTTTTCTGATCGGAACTGAACTAGAAATTTGCTAGAAAAAAAAAACAAAAGAAGGACTGGAGATATGGTTAAGATCTTTTCAGATCAAAACTGAACCAGAAACTTGTCGAAAAAAGAAGAAGGAAGAAATAGTCTATGAAGTGACAATTTTTTGCTGGAGTTCCGATTGCCGAAGATTATAGGAGACGTGATGGATAAGACTAGAATAAATGATTGACCCTCACAAACTTGGAATGAAAGTTTGAGATGGCCGAAAAAAATCTGCCGAAGTGGCTTCTAGTAAAAGAAGATGCCGGAATAGTCATCGAAAGATCTATCGGGACATTTATAGAGAAGGAAACTTGAGTCTATACAAAAATAACAAAGGCTCTGATACCATGATAATGATGCAAGTGTATTTCATTTCATACTTCAAAATGATAGATTACACCTAGAATATTTACACAAAGCTAGACACAAAGGTGAAGATTATATCCCTGATAGATTATTTACCACACCTACAATATTTGACTATTACACATTACCTACAATACTTTACTATTATCTTACACACAATTTAATAGTACAACATGTTTCTTTTTTCTAATTGGTATAATATTTATAGTTCAAAAGACGTGTTTCATTTGGAAAAATGAATTATACTTTTTGCACTATTCTATTTGATAATGTTAAATAATGTGACTTTCTCAATAAATATCCATGTCGATTTTTTGTTAAAGACAAACTTTTGTGCAGTATTTTTCTGATAGGTAGATAGAGGAGGTGATTTTGGTATTTAGATTAATTTATTGATTCCATATTTAAAAAATGGATTTCAACCTCTTCTTTTGTTATAACATTTTGGATTAACATTACATTCTTATCTTCTGGTGAAGTGGGGGGGGGGGGGGGGGGGGGGGGGGGGGGGGGGGGGGGGGGGGGGGGGGGGGGGGGGGGGGGGGGGGGGGGGGGGGGGGGGGG
>JAJOOR010012248.1:0-27730 GCA_036250505.1 Solanum acaule
AGGGCGTGGCCTCTTGTTGCTGCATGATGGACATTTGTACTGCTTTATATGCTCAGCCTTCGCAGGTGTGATCTTCACACACTTCCCATGGAACCACCTCTCGCATAAGTCGCAACAAATCCAGAATTCATCTGAAGCATAATTCTCACCACATGCCCCACAGAGGGTATCACCATGCTCTTCCTCCTCTTCATCTAATCCATCTTCCTCATCTTTTACTTCAACCTTTGCATATTTACCCTGGATTTCAATGCGAAACTATGTCAATACACCTAGGTGTAAGTTCAATGCATGCATAAAGAACTGTACTCAAGCCATTAAACTGCCTTTAAAGGTTTATCTATAATAATCAGGCAAATGTATGGCAGGAGACAGAGTCTAGTATCAAATAAAATGAACAAAACCTGGTGCATGGGGTGAAGAAAACATAGATAAAGTGATGGGAACACAACATGAGGACCAAAGCTAAGGAAATAGTAAAACTTACAGAATAAAAAGCAAACTCGAAATAAATACAACTTCAATTTACAAGGCACTTTGACCCGAAAATTAATGAAGACCAAATTCAGTAAAATGAAAATCATATTTTAATTAAAAAAGAATACCACGAAGTATAATTGTGAAAACACAACATTCAAACCAACTGAACTATATGTCAGTATTAAAATATAGCTTAAATATTGAAAACTTCCATCTTGCCTCTAAACACGGTGCCCCCTCTTTAAACTACGGGCATAAGCATACACCCCACACGGTGCACCCTCTTCATCATTTACTTATTGCCTACTACATCACCAAAACCAGAAGCCCAACTCACTCCCACAAGTCGCAACTTACACAGCAACATAGAAGCCTAAGCCTAACTTACTCCCACAAGAACCCCTTGTCATCTTCCTCCGTCCATCTTACCACCAGCGAGTACCAGCCGGTTTAGGGTTCCAACCATCCTCCTCCACCGGCGTCCAGATTTAGCCATAAAGGAACAGATCTGCCGGGACAGATCACCGACAACCTTCAGATAACACCAGCAGCAAACTCTGGCGATTACCAAAACCAGGTTTCCTGTGTCCTTCAAGCGCAAAACAGGTTCCGTCTCGACTCTCAACTATATTTACATTTAACACAATTGTCATTGCTTACTGCCTCATTTATTGAATAGCTACGTGTTTGTGAACCACCTTAGTTGCTTTATTTTGTTATATTATTTGATTGCATTTCCTGCTGTATTGTTGATTCTTGCCCTTAGTTTTAGTTCTTTGCTTCTTTAAAGTTCTTGTTCTCCTGGAACAACTCTGTTTTACTGTGTGCTTACCTACATTGCAGCATATTACTTTGATTTAGTATTTTTTTTTTTTTTAAACTAGTAAGGTTGTATTCTTCAGCATTAAGGGCATGCTGGCCACCACCAAAGAGGGTCAATTACAAACTTCCTAACAAATCTACAATCTGATCTGTATCTACTATACACAACTGTTTACACCAAAAAAGTAGAGATACTATACAATTCCATTTGACCTTGTGTATGGAATTGGATCTATTTTTGAAGCATCTACTATTCCTTTCCTTCCAAACTGACCATCATATACATGATGGTATTGATGTACGTTCTGGCATTGTTCAGTCCAGCATTCGCCAACATTAGCATCAGGATTTCCACAGATTTGAAAAAGATCTGGAAAGAGATCCCTAAGAGGGGATTGGTCTATCCAAACATTCTTCCAAAATTTTGTTTTAGTGCCACTTCCAACCTTGATATATAAATTTGTCTCCATTTGTGGCCACAAGCTTCTAATTGATCTCCATGCACCCACACCATAAGGTTCTCTTGTGTTCTTCTGTAGCACTTTAATTTAGTACTAGATAGCATTTGATTCTTGCATTCTAGTTTCAATTCTTGTCCTCATGTATAACCGATGTCAGTGGCTTCGGGTAGACCTGTCCTTGGTTGGGGTTGGGGTTGGGGGTGTGAGGTGGAAAGGGTACCAAGGGAGCTCCTAGGTTGAGAGTTGGGTCCTGAAACATAGGTACTTTAAGGGGGAAGTCGATAGAGTTAGTGAAGATTCTCAGGAACACGAAAATCAACATAGCTTGTGTTCAGGAAACTAGATGGGTGAGACCCAAGTCGAGGGATGTAGACGGTTTTAAGTTGTGGTACGCAAGAGGTTTCAAAGGATAGGAATAGTGTAAGCATTTCAGTAGATATGGATCTCAGGAGCATGGTTGAGATTAAGAAAGTGAACGATAGAAATAATGACTTTTAAGCTAGTTGTGGGTGGGGCGACTTTTAACATAGTGAAGTGGGTTTGAACGAGGATGTTAAGAAGCGCTTCTAAGAGGAGATGGATGAGGTGGTGAGAGGTAACCCGCACACCGAGGAGATTTTTGTGGGAGGTTATTTCAATGGACACATAGGGAGCAGTTCAAGAGGATACGAAGATGTTCATGGCAGTTTCAGCTTCGGAGAAGGGAACGCGGGGAGAGTTGCGTTTTGGATTTCACGAAAGCTTTTGACATGGTCATTGCAAATTTGAGTTTCCAGAAGAGAGCGGAGCACTTGGTGACCTACTATAGTGGGGTGACTAAGACTCATATAGATAACCTACTCCTTAGGAGGAGTGATAAAGGTTTATGCAAGGAGTGCAAGGTTATTCGGAGTAAGAACCTAACTACTCAGCATAAGCTCAAGGTTATGGATTTACACATCAAGATGAAGAGGAAGAAGAGGATTGTTTATGGCCAACCAAGGTTTAAATGGGAAGGCTTGACTATTCCCAATGTCCGAGAGTCGGGGAAGAAGTTGATGGCTATGACGGCTTGGGAGAGTAGCAGGGTTGCAAATAGTATGTGGACTAGGACAATCGGCTGCATTAGGGAGGGGTCTCGAGGGGTAAGTTAGGTGGTCTTAGAGGGGAATGGTGGTAAAATGGAGAGGTTCAAGAGAAAGAAGAGGACAAGAAGGATGCGTATAAGGTGTCGTGGAAAGCATAGACGAGGAGGACAATAGGAAGAATAGGGAGAGATATAAGATGGCTAAGAAGGAAGTACAGTTAGCGCTTACAGTGGCTAAAATGCCAGCTTTTGAACACTTGTGTAAAGAGATCGAAGGTACAGACAGGGGTGGTGACATGAAGTTGTATAGGCTCGTCAAGACAAGAGAGAGGAGAGCTCATGATCTGGACCTAGTGAGCTTTATCAAACACAAGAATGACTAAGTTTTGGTGAAGATGCACTCATTAGATAGAGATGACATACATATTTTCATAAGCTATTGAAAGAAAAGAGGGACAGGGTTATTGTGCTTGTGCTGGGAGAGTTAAGAGCACTCCATGAGGGAATTTTAGGTATTGTAGGACCATAAAGTATGTGGAGGTTGAGGGGGCAATTCATAAGATGGAGAAAGGAAAAGCAATTGAGCCAGACAAGAATCCTAGAGTTTATGAGAAGCTAGAAGTTTGGAGACAGACCCTAGAGTCTAAGGGGTTGTTTGGTACAAAGATTAATAATGTAGGGATTAGTAGTGCAGGGATTGGTAGTGTAGGGATAAGTAATGCAAAGTTTATTTTTTATCAAGTCTTTGATACATTGCTTCCCACCTCATCTTGTGTTTGGATTAAAACTCTACAAAAAACTTCTTTCCAATAATACCCTTGAGTTATTATGAGATTTTCTATTTCATGTAATTAGGTCAAGGTAGATAATTGTCAAACAATATTATTATTTTTTATGACCTTATAATTAGCTAGGAGAAGAGCAATTTTGTTGTCAAATTTGCTATTTTCTCACTTGAATTATTTGAGGGTAAATAATTGTCATCTTAATAAATTGACTCACAAAACGTCAATTTTCAATTTAAAAAAAAAAATAGACCATCTACTTTTAAAACCGAGAAAACAATAAACAAAAGTAAAATCAAATAAACCATCTACGTTTACACATAAAAATTGCAAGTTGTAGTTTTAATATGTATGCAATTTTATAAATTATTCAAAATACAAATAATTAGAAAACCACATATATATATATATCAACAAATAATACATTCAATTAAGACTACAAATGTCATATGGTGATATATTTGCCTTTCCACTTAGTAAATGCTAAACAACTTACATTTCAAATATTGTACTAATTTGTATTAGATTTATTTAGCAACAAACAACTTTCTCTAAATAATAAAATTTGTAAGCTAATTTATTTAAATAAATTTACTAATACAAATATAAAACATAAAATCGAGAAAATAAATAAAGTGATTACAAGGATTTGAGGGGTATTTTTGTCTTTACATGGTTAATTCAATGGTATTAAATCCTATGTATTACTAATACCACCAAATGTAAGATATTAGTTATACATCACATAATACCATCTAGGGTGTATAACTAATCCATGAATTAGTTATATATAGGTCCAAAATTCCTACCAAACATAGTACTAAATAATACCATACATAATGCATGGACTATTTCTCCTAATACTTCCTACCAAACGACCCCTAAAGGTTTTAGATTAAGCAAGACTAAGACGGAGCACTTGGAGTGCAAGTTTAGTGACATAGCACAAGGGGCGAAAGTGGAGATGAAGATTGATACACAAGCTTTCTTAGGAGAGGGAATTTAAAGTATCTTGGGTCTATAATACAAGGTACATGAGAGACTGACGAGGACGTAGTGTACCATATTGGAGTCGGATAGGCAAAATAGAGGCTCGCTTCTAGAGTTTTGTGTGATAAGAATGTGACACCAAGGCATAAAAGTAAGTTCTACAAGGCGGTGGTTAGACCTACATTGGTGTAAGGGGCAGAGTGCTACTAGTCAAGAATGCTCGTGTTCAAAAGATGGAAGGTAACGGAGATTAGGATCCATAAATGGATGTGTGGCATACTAGGAGGGATATGACTAGGAATGAAGATATTTGGGGCCAAGTCGCCTCCGTGGAGGACAAGATGATGGAAGCTAGGCTGAGATGGTTCGGGCATGTGTAGAGAAGTCGCAAATGCACCAACTAGGAGGTGTGAGAAGTTGGTCATAATGGGTGTTAGGAAAGGTACGCCAAAAAAGAACTGGGGAGAGGTGATTGGACAAGACATGACTCAACTCCAACTGTCTAAGGAAATAATCCTAGATAGGAAAGTTTGGAGGTCGAGGACAACAATTGAAGGTTAGTCTCTATCGTAGCACCTTTAAGGGGGAGAGTCGAGGCTTAGTTTTCTCTACTACTTTTTTCTTTATTAGTAGAATTACTATTTAGTATGTGAGTAATGTCTTTTATTTCATTTTATTGTCACAGTTGGTTCATTGTTTGCGCCTATTTGGCCTCTTTTGCTACAACTATTTTTTCTAACTGCTTTGGTATTGCTATTTTGTTTTCATACTGTTCTTGCAATTATTTTTCGATAATTCTTCTATTGAGCCGAGGGTCTATCAAAAACAACATCTCTACTTCACAAAGGTAGGGGTAAGATCCAACCTTCCCGAGATCCCACTTGTGGGATTACATTGGGTATGTTGTTGTCTTTGTAATGATCAAATTACAATTGGAATAAGTAATGCTAGTACCCAAATACACAATAATGTCAACATTACTCCAACTCTTCAATGTTGAGATTCAAAGCACCAACTGCTTCTTGTTGGGATCGTCTCACCATTGTTTGACACACACACTTTAATGAAATGCATGGCTTTACCCTAAGCATAACCCCTTGTTTAACATCGCTATAAGCAACAAAACGATGGCCTTCAATAAATAACACTGCCTCAGCACATTTGGTACTACATAGCAGATCAAATAAGCCTCCATGCTTCAAATAGAAAGAAAAATCAATGTTTTATCAGCTTAAAAGGCTTGTGTAGATTTCCCCAACCACATTGGATAACACTATGTTACACGAATCATCCAAAACCATTTATCCACTCACGTCGTTCCGACATGATTTGGGTGTGACTTGTGAATGTTAGATACACACCGAATTTGGTCAATAAACATGGGTGACTTTCAATACATATATATATAATACAATTTGATGTGTATTTATTGCAATACTTTCAGGCTATACAAGTCACATATATGCTCCTTGGCACATTTCCCAAAAATTCTCTCTCCTACTTCCTAGGAGAGAGAGAACCCTCTTTCTGATAGGTCGCCTGAGAACTACCATCTCTCTTCCTCTTTCACAGTTATCTCCTTCTACCGTAGTCTACTTTCTTTCCTTTTCTATTCCTGCTCTCTGACAGATATGGGGGAAAACATATTAACACAATATATTTCAATTTGGGATTCAAATCATTTGACATTACCAAATGGAGTTCAGATGGATCTGTTTGGTATGAATGGGTGGAGAGGAGGCGAAGGATGATGAGAAGATCAACTGTTAGCAGCAAGGTGATGGACTGGATATGTTTCTTGATAAGAGAAGCATCAACTGATCAAAAGAAGAGCATAAGGAGGTGGAAGTTTGCTGACAGAAAAGAAGAGTATTCTTGTACGAGGAAACATAATGAATATGGGAGATATATAAGTTATAACCATTATCTTCAAATGCTGGGGGAAGATCAGTAATTATTATTCCAGAACCAATCTTGAAGGTTGGATGGTACAATTTAGCTTTTAAGATGGAGAATGTCATTAAATGCTCTCATTAAATGCTCAAAAAGACAGCCAATACCTCAAGACTAGAAGAATCCACCTATCCATATTCAAAGACTGTGTATGATAGTAAATGGATTTCAAACAGAGATGGAAAGCACTTGAGATAGGCAAAAGGATGGACTGTTGAAGAGGTGCCTCATTTTGGGTACCTGGCCAAGGCAATTAAAGAAAAACCTTCTTCATCTGAGAGCAGAAGATGATCATCATCCGAGTGGAAGAAGACCTTTGAGGTCAACATAGAGCTATATGGAGATATGTTCCTTTTTGTATTCCCCAATAGGTTCATGGCAGAATAGACACTGCAAGGCCAATGAAAGTGGAAAAAACTAGGTTTTAACCTAGAATGGTGGAGTCCAGTGCTTGGCTGCTTTCCAAACACCACGATGATCAAAGAAACTTGGATCAAGTCGTGGGGTGTTCCTCTACACCTTTGGACGCACCAAGTTTTCGAGGAAATTGGACAACTTTGTGGTTGCTAGATAGCGCTACTGAAGATGAGACAAAGTTAAAGAACCACATGACATGGACGAGAATTTTGGCTGCAAACAACGGCAGAAGCATACCACAAGAGGTGTCAATAGCACAAGAAGGAATAAGATGTCACTTCCCTGCATGGACTGATAGCAAACTGAGGTGCGAAATGTCGCCGGAAAAGGCATGTTGTACCACTGGAGAAGATAGTCCACTGGAAAATCTAGGTCAAACTTTGGAAAAGAGGGCAAAACAAAGTTATGTCAATCTCTGTGATTCAGTACAAGAATCCCTAAATTTAAGGGATTTTTGTATAGAAGAACATGTGGGGAAGGTTCAGATGACAGCTGGAAAAGGGGACTCAAATAAGTCATGTGAGAGTCACATGCCTTCTTTAATGAAGAGCTCTGAATTGGGCCTAGAGAAAGCCCATGGAAGGGTATTTAATTGAAGTGGAAAATGGGCCTAATCAGTCAATACTCAATAGAGAGAGATTTCTACAGAACAAAATACTGCACAGGAGATGATGGTGAATCAAAGTGAGGAATTGGTGGAAAACCCTCTGCAAATCGCGGAAGATACAATTACACAAGTTTTGAGGAGAGATAACATGCAAGAGGATAAATTTGAAGAGAATCTAAACGAAGGGGGAAATTTAGCGGTGATCAAAAAGCAGAACGCGATTACCATTTCAGATAGCTAGGAAGTGGAAGAGGTGGCACCTCTGCTTGTACAACAGGATCAAAACATGGGTGAGAGGGAAAGAGACAACTCTGTTTGGGTTCAACAAAATTTAGTCAAACTGAGCAAACTCTTGGGGGTTGATTTCCAAGGACATGAGGAAGAAGCCTTAGAGCTGCTCTTACAGGTTGATAGTAGCAGGCATGCAAGAAAGATGGAGATAGATAGTGTGTGTAGGAAAGGAAGGTTCAAAAGTGTGCAAGAACTCAAAAGCTTAGTTTCTTTTGATGCTAAATATAAAAGCAGCGGGAATAGAAATAAGGGGAGGAAGATGCTAGCTTTGGATCTATTTAGTTCACACTAGTTTCCTAAAATGCAAGGGGGTTGAACAACAGAGATAAAAGGAGTATTGTACAGAGTATGGTGGTGGACTGGAAGGCTAACATCATTTGCCTCCAGGAAACTAAGTTGGAGGGGGACATTTCTGATAATGTTAAACAAATTTGGGGTGGTAGATGGATTAAATTTGCTCAACTGGAGGCTAGTGGCACTCAAGGGGGAATCATAATGCTTTGAGATAGTAGAGTATGGAAGGGGGAGATTCTAGAGATAGGATCCTACACTTTAACCTGCAAATTTGAAGCTCTGTTTCAGTCTTTTCCACGCCACTTGAATGGAGTTTATGCTCCTAATTGTTATGTTGAAAGAAGGAAGGAAGGTGTGGGAAGAAATGGCTAATGTTCGAGGTCTAGTGGAAGGTCCATGGGCTGTTTGTGGAGATTTTAATACTACTAGATTCATATTAGAGAAAAGGAATGCTAGGAGGAGAAATTTGGGGATGGTGGAGTTTTCAGACATTATAGATGATCTTAAGTTGATAGATCTACCGTCATAAGATGGGAGATACACTTAGTTCAAAGGGGATACTCAAGATGCAGCCTCCAGAATCAATAGAATTATGATTTCAGAAGAGTGGGATACTAGCTTCAATAACATAAAACAAAGTACCCTACAAAGATTGGCATCAGATCATGTTCCTGTTTCATTACAAGGGGGTCGTTGGATCAAGGACAAGAGATACTTCAAATTCGAAAACTGGTGGTTGACCACCACGGGTTTCAAAGATAGAGTACAAGATTGGTGGAGCTCACTCTCTTTATCTGGGAAGCTAGATTATATCCTTGCCTGTAAGTTGAAAGCTCTCAAAAGTAAATTGAAAGAGTGGAGTAGGTCTGTTGAAGGGAATTTGAGAAAGTAGAGACAAAGTTTACTTGAGAAAATGGCAAGATTAGATGACAATCTGGAAGACAGACCCTTGTCAGAAGAGAATGCTATGAATCTACAGTTGGAAGAGCTGATCAAGAGGGAAGAAATATCATGGAGACAGAAGTCTAGAGCTCTGTGGCGGATAGAAGGTGACAAAAATACCAAGTTCTTCCACAGAATTTCCAATGCCCATAAAAGATTCAATAATATTGATCAATTGATGATACAAGGGGAAGTCTCAGAAGATCCAGTCAGAATTGAAGAAGCCATCATTCAGTTCTATCAAAATCTATACACTGAAAGTTCTCAATGGAGGCCTACCATCGTGTGCCATGATTGTCCAGTTTTGAGTAATGATGAGAAAGAGAAATTACAAAGGAGGTTTGATGAAGAGGAAGTACCCATGTGCCTGAAACTATGTGCTACTGATAAGGCTCTTAGGCCAGATGGGTATACAATGGGCTTCTTTAGCAGTTGTTGGGAATTAATGAAACATGACATTTTGGAGGCAGCTTAAGTCATAGAAAGTCCCTTAAAGTTGTCCGTATAATTCACTTAGACACCTTAACTAGGACTTGTACCTATTGAACACTTAAATTGTTCAAAACATATATCTATTAAACACAAAGTGCTTAAATGGCAAAATAAGTGTACCTCACTGTTGTTGAGCGCGTGAATAGGTTCCTATTTCATTTTTTAATTTTTTTTAAGATTAATTTGCAACTTTTTTTCACCTTTTTTTTGAAGAAGGTAACTTGTATTGTGAACAAAAGGAATACTCAGAAAAGTATTCCAGTAATACTTGTACCAAAATTACAGAGGGAGAGGTGGCCCTACTAAGGCTTCATAAATAATCTAAAATACTAGGAAAATCCTCTTCTTCTTGAGGATATTCATGTTTACACCAAAAAAAAAGAAAAGGACTAGACAGTTCATCTTTAGTTTCTGCAGAGAGCAACTCTTGTTTTCGAAAACATCTCTGGTTCCTTTCCATCCATATAGTCCACCAAATGCAGGCTGAGACAACCTTCCATCTCTCCCTGTGTCCCGATTGATTCCCATCTCTATTCCAACAAGCTAGAGCCTCTTTGATGCTCCTTGGCATAGTCCAGCGTATGCCTCCTAAATTAATGAAAATCTGCCATAACTTCACAGTCTCTCTACAATGTAGAAAGAGATGATTTATTCTCTCAATCTCACATTCACAAAAGGAGCACCTACAGCAAATTTGACGACCTCTTTTCATAAGGTTGTCTTGGGTGAGTGTGGCCTGTTTGGCTAGTAGCCAAGTGAAACATGCAACCTTGAAGGGTACCTTGACTTTCCAGATCATCTTCCAGGGCCAGCCTCTGAGAGACTGATCTCTGTGATGTCTTGTAAGCTGAACCAACTGAAAATCTGTCTTGCTTGCCTGGTAGCCAAAATAGATTGTCCTCATTGGGAGTTAAATCTTTGTATTGCTCCAGAGTAATGAGTAGTTCAGCCACTTTGTTAATTTCCCAGTCATTCAAGCGTCTCTTAAACCTGAGATCCCACCCTTGATTGTCTCTCATTTCTCTAATTGTGGATACCTTTTGAAGGCTCAGGTTGAACAAGTCAGGATACTTGTTCTTCAAAGTTTCCTGTCCAACCCACACATCTTCCCAAAGAAGTGTTTTTCCCCATTCCCACCTTGATTTTACAATTGTTTGCAAACTTGATCTACTGACTTCTGATAGACCTCCATACTCTAGTCCCATAAGGTTGTGTGGGCATGTAGGTAGTCCATTTGTTTTCCATTCCAAACCTAGCCTTGATTGTCTCCTTCCGCAGCGCTTGTTCCTGTGATGCAAATCTCCATAGCCATTTCATCAGAAGGCTTTGATTCTGCAGCTTTAGGTTCCTTATCCCCAAACTCCCTACTTTTTTGCTTTGAATGACTTCATCCCACTTTACAAGATGATATTTGTGCTCATTAGAATCATAGTTCCCTTGCCACGAAAAATTTCTCCTGATAGCATCCATTCTGTCAATCACATTTGCAGGCATTGGGAAAACTGACATCATGTATGTAGGCATGGCATCCAACACACTGTTGATGAGAGTAACTCTTCCACCTAGAGACAAATATTTGCTTTTCCGATTCACTAGCTTCTCCAGAACATTGTTCCATATGCCTTTTGACTTGCTCTTATCCCCCAAGGGCATGCAAAGGTACACTGTGGGAAGTTATCCTATCTCCCTCCCCCCCCCCCCCAGATATTTGCTAACGCATTTATGTTGGGCACCTTATTAACGGGGTAAATGAAACTTTTCCCCCAGTTGATGTGTAACCCTGAGATGGCTTCGAACAATATCAAGATGATTCTTAAGTAATTTAGTTGGCAGCTCTCTGCATCACAAAAAATCAGGGTGTCATCAACATATTGTAAGTGTGATATGGTCAGGCCCTGTCTATCATTCATGTTGGCATAGAAACCTCTTATCCATCCTTTTATTTGGGTTGTTCTGAGCATGTCATTTAGTCCTTCCATTGCCAGAATAAAGAGAAAAGGGGATAGGGGGTCCCCTTGTCTTAATCCTCTCTGAGATGAGAAGAATCTAGAAGGAGATCCATATATCATAACGGAAAATTTCATAGTCGTGATGCAGAATTTCATCCATTTTTCACCAAAACCCATATTCTCCAAAGTCTTCCTGAGGAATCCCAAGTGAAGGTGATCGTAAGCTTTTTCAATATCTAACTTACAAAGGATCCCTGAGACCTTGCTGATCTTTCTAACATCCACACACTCATTTGCAATCAAAATTGCATCCATAATCTGCCTGCCTTTTATAAAGGCCAATTTGCTGAGCATCCACCAGCTTGGAGACTACTTTCTTGAGCCTTTAGTCAGAATTTTTAATAGGATCTTGTAAATGCTTCCTATTAGGCTTATGGGTCTGAAGTCCTTCAACCCCTTTGCCCAATCTTTTTTGGTATCAGTGCTATGAAGGTCGCACTGAAACTTTTTTGAAAAGAACTCTGAGCATGGAAGTTTTGTACTGCTCCAACTACTTCTTTATTGACCACATCCCAACAAGCTATGAAAAATGCCATGGTGTAACTGTCGGGGACTGGTGCTTTATCCCTAGCACATGGCATAACACAATCTTTTATTTCACACCTGGCATAAATTATAAAAAAAAAAAAAAGCTCTTAATCAAGAAAAAGAAACAACCCCACCCCACACCCCGTTACCAGTCATCTTCTTCACTCCATTTCAAAAATCTCTTGCACTTCATTTTGGTTCTACTTTTTTCTTCTTTTTTTTTTCATTTTCTGTTAAAATGAAAAACTCAATTTGCTAGTTAAATTATTGGCAGTAGTGTCATCCCCAATTAAACTTTTCAATGTCATATTATCTAAAAAATTTACTGGCCAAATTTCTTTGCCACACCCCCTTCCCATACACTCCTTAATTTTTTTTCTAGCCTTATTCCACCATTACCAATATTATCAAAAACTAAAATCAAATGCGTCAAAAATAATTCCGGTAAAACTCCATTTTTTCTGGCAAGACTAGACGAATCTAGAATTATTCTCTTTCAAATTGTTAAAAAATTCAAATCCTAAAAAACTCACAACATAGAAGAAGAAGAAAAATCAAAATCTGAATTGATGATTGAAAAAGAAAGTGAGATTGAGAGAAATGACAACTACAATGTTGATGGATATTGGAATAAACAAGAGGGGCAGGTGTATGGGTGGAAAAAATATGTTGAAAGAAAAAAGGTGGAATGAAGATGATTATTGGTGGTTTTAGTCGCGGCGTCTTTGTGTGTTCCGGTAAAGAAGCAAAGCGGAAGGCAAGACGTGGGGTGGGTGGGGTGAATGGCAAAGAAGAATGAGGGAAGGAAGGTTTTTTATTTTTCTTTATTTTTCTTTTTATTAAAAACATAGTTTTTCTATTATTTTTCTTTCTAATTTATTTTTTACTTGTTATTATGTATGAAATGCCACATGTCTTTCTTTTATTTGTTACTATGACACATCATTCGCGAGTGTATGACACACACTCTCTATTTTTAGTTGATTGTCACAAAATGTTCAATAGGTATATTTTTTTAACTAATGAAGGTGTTCAATTGGAACAATCCCAAGATAAAGTGTCTAAATGAATTAGGCGGACAACTTAAAGGGGCCTTGCATAACTTAAGCCTTATTGAGGCATTCCACAATTTTCACGGGCATAGTTTCTTCGAAAAAAGTTTTGATGCTTCTTTCATTGCTCTCATTCCCAAGAAGAAAGGAGCCAGAGAACTTAGAGATTTTAGGCCCATCAGCTTAATTGGCAACGTATATGAATTGCTCTCCAAACTACTCACAGAAAGGTTGATAGTGGTGATTTCGAAACTAGTAGATGAACAACAGATGACATTTTTCAAGGATAGCCAAATCACGGATGTTGTGCTTGTGGCTAATGAAGTAGTGGACTCCAGGCAAAAAGAGAAGAAACCTAGGGTTCTTTGCAAATTGGACATAGAAAAAGCATATATTTTTTTTAGAAGGTAACACTCTTGTATTATATTCCAAAAAATCAAACCTGCCACAACTTGTTACAGGTTTACTAATTACAAATAAGGAGAGTATCAGGAAGATCTTCAATCCTAAATAGCAAAAATTACAAGGTGCCTAAAGCATTCATTACTGATTCTAGATCTTCCATATACTCCTGTTTACACCAAAAATGAAATAAAACCAAGCAATTCATCTTCATCTTCTGGATGTTGTTACTTTTGTTAATCTGAGGTTCCTCTCTTCACACATACCACCAGATACAGGTGGGAATGATCTTCCATCTTTCTTTATGACCAGAAATGTAGGCAAAGCTACTCCATATCTTCAGGGCCTGGACAATATTTCTTGGCATCACCCAAAGTGGGCCCTTCGAATTGATGAAAAATGCTCCATAAAATATTAGTGATCCTACAGTGAAGACACGTAAATTGGAGTTTCCTACTCAACCTTTTGGAAAGAGAGGTTTTGGACACAAATGGCTTTAGTGGATAAAGTTTTGCATATCCATAGTCTGTTTCTCTGTCCTTATAAATGGTGCACCAACAGGTTTTTTCAAAGCTCAAATAGGTCTTAGGCAAGGAGATCCTTTGTCCCCCTTCTTGTTTTTGATTGCTATGAAGGACTTAATAGCAGGATTTAAACAGCCAAGACAAATGGATGGTTAAGGTAATTTGAAGTAGCTAGGTCAAATCTTGAGAGCCTTGAGGTGTCCCACTTGCAATATGCTGATGACACTCTAATCTTTTGTGATGCAGACCAGTTAAGACATCTTAGAGTTATTCTGGTCCTCTTTGAAGGTCTCTCAGGACTAAATATCAATTGGAGGAAATGTATGGTATATCCTATAAATGAAGTGACTAGTATGGATACACTTGCTGCTATATTGGGAGGAGAGGTTGGGGATCCTCCTACTGTGTACCTGGGAATGCCCCTGGGGCCAACTCAAATTCAACAAATATATGGAACAATGTTTTAGAAAGAAGTGAAGAAATTGGCCAGATGGAATTTGCAATATTTGTTTTGGGGGCAGATTTACTCTCATAAACTCTACTCTTAATGCCCTTCCAACATACATGTCGTCCTTGTTACCTATTCCTGCATGTGACATCAGTAGGTTGGATAGCATCAGGAGAGATTTCATGGGACGGTAACTCTAAAAGAAAGAAGTACCATTCGGTCAAGTGGAAAGCAGTTATGAGTGGCAAAAAGACTGGAGGTATGGGGATTAAGAATCTGAAAGTTCACAGTAAAGTCCTCAAGATGAAATGGTTATGGAAGTACTCCACGGATCAAAATCAGTTGCGGGGAAGAGTTATCAAATCTAAATATGACCAGGAGGATAACTGGATGACCAAGAAGGTCACCACTCCTTATGGGGTAAGCCTATGGAAATCTATCCGAGCATTGTGGAGTGAAACGCAAGCACACTCCAAGATAAAAGTGTCTAATGGGAATAAGACTAGCTACTGGGATGATAAATGGCATGAAGTTGGCATTTTGAAAGTGGTCTTTCCAGATATGTACAACCTAACTAATCATCCTCTCAAAACAGTGGCAGAGATGTGGTCAGCCCAAGGATGGAATATCAGTTTTAGAAGACAGATGAATGACTGGGAAATCAACAGAGTTACTGATTTTCTCAACACTTTGAACTAGTTCTTAGGTCTCCAAACAGGAGAGGATACTCTATGGTGGCAAGGTAATATTGAAGGGGTATACAAGGTCAATGTTGCTTATCATCAATTGAATCAGTCCAACTATCAGATTCTCAACTGGCTATGGAAAGTCAAAATTTCATATAAAGTCTCCTGTTTAATATGGCTATTAGCAAGGGGAGTTGTGCTTACACTGGATAATCTAATGAAGAGGGGAATTCACATGTGTTCAAGGTGTTTTTTGTGTAAGGAGATTGTCGAGACATCATCCACTTATTTCTTTTTGCAAGTTCACAGGCAGGTTATGGAGCATTATTTTAACCTTAAAAGCCTAACATGGGTCATGCCAATCAAGGTTTCTGAAGTTCTGAGAAGCTAGGATGAAGTAGGAGCAATAGCTAAAACTAGGTGTAGGTGGAAACTCAACCCAGAATTCATCTGGTGGACAGTGTGGAAGGAGAGGAACACCAGATGCTATGAAGGTGTAGAAAATGAAGTGCAGAGGATCAAGCTTAACTTTATCTTACTGCTCTGTTTTTGGTGTAACCAGTTATACTCTAATGGCTCTATGTCTATTATTGATGTACTTGATTCATTATAGACAGAGATAGAAGCATTCTAGAGTCCATTTTGTAAATATGGTTTCAGTACTACCCGAGTACTTTTCTAGATATAACACAAAATCACTGTTTATCAAAAAAAAAAAAACACAATTTATTAGTCGTACCTCAACAATGTACTTGTACTCCTATTCATACCCTCCAAAATCTAAGATAAAGGTTAGGACAAAATTCAAATTCTAGATTCACACCCACATCTAATATATGCACTCATATCCATGCAACATATGATAACAGGCAGAGACCTAATTAATAATCACTTCATCAGGATCCTTATGATCATTATTATGCTTGTTGACTACTAAAAATCACTACAAATTTGGCTTTCTATGAATTTAAGTGGTACGCCCTCGTGATATTCACTTGATTTTTGTTCCAACTTGGTGATTAATTTGTGTGACCATTGAGGTACTTTTTTGCTGATATCTTTTAATCCAATAGATTTTTTCTAGATTTTGTCCCATTAGGATCAATTTATTGAAATACAAAATTTACAAATTTAGTTCTTTTTCCTGAATTCACCTATCAACTAACAAAAGCGGATCTAGGCTTTCAAGAAGAAGGGTGCACCTATACTAGCGATAGGAGAGGAACGAATCTGGGAATTGGATATCATACTTGCAAGTTCAGAGATAACAAACTAATTAATATTTGAACGCTATCGGAATGGAGTTGGACGAAAGAGAAAAGACAGAAAATTTTGTTTTTCTTTTTCGAGAAAAAGTACTTTTATATGTCAAATATTTGAACTTCTAAAATTATCAAATTACGTAAAAGTCGTTTATATATCAATGATTAATGACATAGGAAAGATGATAAATGAACTTGTGAGCAAAGAAAGGATGAAAAGAGGAAAAAGGAATAGCATATTGGAAAACAGAAAGAAAGAGATAAAAGAAAAAGAAACAACAACATACCCAGTGAATAATAGAAAAGAAACAAAAGAGAATAATATGTAATAAGGGAAAAGATAAAATAGAAAACAATATCATCTAAAGGAAAGATCACAAATGTTATTTGTTGTATACATCGGTGCATCTTATAACATGTAGCCATTTCTAACCAAAATATGTATACATATTCTACAGCTCTAGTCGAGCATGGGTTCAAGTGCACCATATTTTACCAAGTGGTTCTGCCACTGTCATCTAACCCTTACTCTCAAACTAGTTGGGGTGAGCCATATATTATATCCTCTATATCAGTTCCACTCGATTCGGCCCCATTTCACCAATATCAACTATAGGAGAAAAATGCACAAATGCTTGAGTCATCCATATTATCTATCTAATACAACAAATTGTGCTAGTCACTATAATTGTTCTCTTCAGACTAATTACAACGCATCTGAGCCATCATACACAATACAAGTCAGGCATACAAGTCCCCAATTACACCTCAGGCTGAAGTAAATAATTCACCAACATATAAAAAAATAATAGCAAGTAAAAGATGGATCTGATATCTGTGGGTCAAATCCCAACTCCCATAGCTGATATCTGGACCAATACTTTCAGGCCACAACCCCCTTTCTTTTTTCTTTTTGGGGATATCTATTTTTATACTACAATCTTAAATTTGAAGGTTAATATTTAGTGCCCTATGGTCCGAGAGTCCAAGGATTTCATGAGAAACTACCACTTGCCTTGCTATCTTTTAAGTGAATACTGCAAAGTAATGGTTATCAAAGAAGCAGCAATTTTTATTTGGGTAGAGGGTTTCAGAGTGATAGTGTCATACCAATTTAGAGTTTGACTTGGATTTGTTGCTGCTATGATTAGAGACTGATGATCTATCTTTTACTTGCTTCTTGGCAGCTCCAGTGACAATTTCATAAATAGTTGGCAGCTCATTTATCATATTGAACAGGCGTTTCCTGAATCACAGAGACCAAAAATGTTTAGGTAAAACAAGAAGCTTCTCAATTTAGTTAAATAAGTAAATAACTGTTTTTCTGTCATGAACAGAACATGCACATGCATCTCCTGAGTCCTGTGACCATTCACATACAAGGGCTTTACAGAGTTACAGTGCTTAGCTACTTAACAGAATAACCAGCTCCTGGTAGGCTATATGTCCACAATAAATAAATATAAAAGATGAACTGCAATAACAAATTCATCAAAGGAATTTTTTTTATTTTTTTTTATAAGGGATTCATCAAAGGAAGATTGAATACACACAGAAAAGGAAGGCAAAAGGCAATGCAACTGTTTCTGTGAAATCTGTCAAGAAAAAACAAAGTGTATGGTACCTATCAGCTTTGTCAAAACCAAATCTGGCACCAAAATAAAAGGCAACAGAGAGCAACCATGCATCACTGTGAACAGCAACTAGGGCTAACCAGTCCTTTTCCTGCATCCCATCTCTGGCAAAGTTTATACCTAGTGCTGGCTCTGGAAGCTCAGGAGGCACCTCCTCAGCTGGCAAATTGACTTCCCATTGCTCGCTTGGAAATCCATAGAGGCAAAGATTTTCCTTTTCTGCAAGGTTTTAATAAGAGAGAAAGAGAGAGCAAAAATAAATTTCAAGATTGAGATGTCATCAAAAAGTTTCAGATAACCTAGTCTATTTTTCAGAAAGTTAAGCAATAAAATAAAATGTTAAATTAACCATAAAAATCTTTTAAAAAAAGACATAAAAGTATTTGAACATCTGTTTTAATTGTCTAAGGTAGACATTCCAGGATCAGAAGTCTTATTAGGCTAAAAGATATTCCAGGCTCTGTCTGAGAAACAACATTGCATTCTTTTCATCGAATTCATAAAACTATAAGATTTTCCAAAATCATAAACTGTCATGGGGAATATAGGACAAACAGTTTGATGTTGCTTACCTCATTAAGATGATAAATAGAGCACAAAACCTAGCAGTCAAGCCAAAGATATTAGACAGATTTTACGCCCTAAATTCATGGACCAATCAACATTACAAGCCATAAACTAGCCCAATATAAGAAAGTTGAACAATTAGCCTTCCAAGATATTGCAACTTAAAACACCCAAACATTGGAAGCTGGAGTCAAGTTTGTGACAACAACTGAGTGATGGCAGCAAGGAAACAATTGACACATCTTCAGGCAAGCTCAAGCAATGTATAAGTAACAAGTCTAGTGGACGGGCAAGTTTTGCAGGAAATGTTTTTTTGCTAAACTTACATGTTCAAATATACCTTCCACTGTTAATCTTTGTTACTTTTTTCCCTCATCATACTAGTAATTGCCAACTGATTCACATTACACTCAACCTAAGGTTAGAGGAGGTCACCATTCTAAGAAAACAAATGAGAGGGGTTGGGGGTGTTGTGCAGGCTCTTGAACATCCCTTTCAAAGTTTCAAAAGACATTAAAGGAGTTGAATCAAAATGTGAACAGATGGTTCTTCTACAATAATGACCTGAATAATAAATTATCATCCTTCAAAAAGATGTGTTTGGAAATATAGTTAAGATGACCAGCCTGAACAAATGAGCTATGACCTATATAGCCACTTAAAAAAAGGGCCATAATTTCATTTGTCCTCCTTCCCCATCCCCTCTTCCAGATTTCTGGATGCAAATAGCATCCTTCCACTCAAAGAAAAATGTTTTTTTTTTCAAATAGTTACTGACAGAGCAGGAAAGATCAAAAACCTAAATGGGTATCAGGCTTTTCCCTTGGGGACATCAATAAAAAGGTTTAATTGAGCGAAATCATTGCAGAAAGAAAAGAGAAATCCGGTGCACAAAGCATTCCGCATTAGCAGGGTCCGGGTAAGACTCGTATCCCCTAGGGTGTGATGTAGACAACCTACCCTAATGCAAGCATTAGTGGTTAGTTCCACGGCTCGAACCCGTGACCTATTGGTAACACGCAAACAACTTTACCATTGCGCCAAAGCTCCCCTTCAAATAACTAATCAGAACAATGTGTCTACATATAGAACCCATCTATTAAATGAACAGCACATAATTCCATATCATCACACTTCAATTCAGAACTCATGAAAACATAAGAGCAACTACATAAAAAAGTCAGCAAAACGAAAAAGGAGGAGGTTAAAACAACAATAATGCAGTGAGATTTAGAAGCAGAAAATTAGCAAATTAATTTATTATTTTCAAAGAGAATATATTTAGTAATTATAAGCCGGCACCCATCATCACAAAGGAGCCCCACGCATCAACTAAAATATTGGACCCGTTTCTGAGCAAAAACAGTACCAAATAAATAATCAGGAAATGCAAATTCTATTTTAAACAGGCTAGAACGTAAAGATCCCTAACTCACCAGGGTCACACTGCTGATAAAATTCCTCCACATCTGCAAGAAAATGGCCAAATTAAACCTCTAAAGTATTACAGCGTACAATAATACAACACTAACAAAACTCAAAAAATTAAAATGAAAAACTCTAAAGCGAAAGAACAAATTGAACTCTCTAAACACAGAAAAGGAAGAATTTTGTGTGTCAAAAAAAAATTAGTAGGATAAACATGCAGTTGGTAGATAAGGGAATGCGGGTGTGTGCGCGAGAGAGAGAAAGAAAAAAAAGTTAAAGTATACCAGTGGTAAGGGCTTTGATCAAACCGGCACGACGGCCTTTCAAATCCTTCAAAACTTCCTCCACAGTGCGAGGATTATACTGTGCACCTCCTTCCATGGCCGATTTCCGTGCACACAGCGACTGCTTTTCCCCTTCAACTTCAGTGATTTCAACGACTTTTTGGGTACGAAAAGAATATAAAAAAGTATTAATTAGAATGACAGGGGTACCGTAGTAAATGTAATGCACTTCAACACAATCTCGATGTTTACGATTTGGATAAAAATCAATTCAAATCGAAAAATTGAATCAAACCGATTAGATGATCAATGTTATTTGGATTTGGTTTTAGATTTTTAAAAACCTATAGTATTTTGTTTGGGTTGGATTTTGTTCGAAAAAATCGAAGAAATAATCGAACTGAACCGACAAATTATATACATATATTTTATTGCTAGTAAAATTACCCGCGTCTCGCACAGGAATTCAATATCACAGAATTTATAAAATAATACTTAAAAACTTATCATTCATTACAACTTAAACACTATGTTATCTTACATACAAAATTACGTAGTAACGGACATTAATAATGTAAAAGAAAATGATAATTATAACATCTTATCATCTATCATTCAATCAATCATCATTAATTTGATTTTATAATTTATTCTTTTGCTTCCCAGAAGTGTTACTATTTAATATTTTGGGGAATCAAATGAACATCAACCTAAGATATTAAATTTTTTAATAAGCAAATAATTGTTGGTGAAGGAATAAATAAATTTTAAAAGGTCGAGAAAAGTGAACAAATATTCTAATTCTAACGTGTAGAAACTCTAACCTTACCTTTTGCTTTACATATGCCATTTTAAAGTTCCTCATTTCAATGTATCATAAGTAATTATTAAAATGAAAAAATAAAGGGAGAATGTATCATATTGGACAACAATTCAACTTATTATATATACTTGAAAGGGAAAAATATCATACAAAACTATTCAATTTGTTTGGGTGTTTTTTTTAAAATCAACATACTGATGAGTCTGAGATTTCGACTCATTTAGGGCTTTATTTTCATAGTTTTATTATCCTCAATGCCTAATTTATGCTTTAAACTGATGATAAAGTGATGATTTGCAGCAATGAAGGCTAAGGAGCAAGGCAAGGACATTACCGGACAAAAAGGAGCGAAAAAACTAAAGAAGTTGAAGAAAGGCAATCCTGGTGATCGCCAAGACCAATCGGCGAGCCGCCGAGTGGCTCTTTAGCTCGCCAAAAGTTCTAACATGCCAACCTTGGGGAAGAACCTACTTGGCGATGGAAATTGACAGTCGGCGCACCGTCGAACGGATCGTTGACCTCGATCCAACTCGCCTAAAGTCACAGAATCATGAGGATAAAAAGCCAAGGCAAGTCGGCGATAGAATGGAGCAATGGGCGTGTCGCCGACTTGGTCGGCAATGCTCGACTTTCTTCACCTAATGGTCCTGAAGGTCAAAATTTGGGAAACTATAAATTGAAATTTGAAAAGGAGTTGAAAGGAGGAGTCATATCCAGTCTTAAGTCCAATTTTTCCCTGAGTTTTTCATTGTAGAACTTAGAGCTTTTGAGACTTGGTTTTGAGGAATTTTCAATTGGGTTTTTGAATTAAGTTGATTTGAAGCATTGTAGAGGTTTGGGAAACATTACCCAGTTCATGGCTAACATAATTGGTAATTGTTTCTTTCTATTTATGATGTGTGGCGCTAAAACTCCAATTCTTGGGATGTGATCATGTGATTATTAGTTTTAATTAGCTTATGGGTATTGTTATTTACTGATTTAAATGCTTAATTGAAGTGGGTTTAACTGATAGCTATGTATTAATCTATGAATTGTAGTTGCAAATGCAATTCTAACTCAGTGTTTTGGGCTTGCTCGAGAAAGAAGTTTAGAACTAAGGTTTTCAATTGATGATTGTAGTTATTGGGTTGTTGCGGGTTCAGCTCAAGAGAGCGAATTCTTTACTCAATTCTACCTATCTAGCTCGAGAGAGTACATAAATTGAGGTTTTGGGTTGTTTATAGTGTTAAATTTGTCGAGGTTCGAGAGAACTCGCTTGATTGTTCAAGAGAAAGCTATTGAATCTATAGTCTAGCCTACCCACTGAGATTCAGCAACTATTAGTAAGCTCCAATTATTCATATAGCGAAATTAGTCTATAATTGATCACATTCCCGAGAATTCCTCTCTACTTATTGATTTCCCTATTTTCGTAAATGTTATAGTTGTTAACTGACAAATCAAACCCCCCATTTGACATTCGTATCACTCCTTCGACTTATCTAAATGTTTTCGATAATTCTTATTCCTCTGACCGATTAGACCACTTTGTAACTTCGTAACTGAATTCGAACTTGTGCCGCTCCCTATGGGTTCGACCCCAACTCTTCGTTGGGTTTTATACTAGATTAAGATCGCCTACACCTAGTATTGGATGAGGTGTAGTTGAGCGCTTATCACATGGTAAAGAAACACATTTATTACTTCAGGAAAAGTATTTACAACTTGCAGTAAACTTGAGAATCTGTCCATACTTCATATTGAATATGAGCAATTAATTAATTTTGTAGGTATGTCTTTGGAATTAAAAGAGACTGAAGTCTAGTCATATTCCTCTATAGGTCATCCAGCACATCCTTGAACTCATGTCAAAAGTTTATTAATTTTTTGTTTTACTTTTCCTGGTTCACTTTGCACATCAAGGTGCGATAAAGTTTTTAAGGTCTTTATGTCCTTACAATGGCATACCAAATTTGATTTTTTTCTTCAAGAGATGGTAGTATAGATCTTTAAGGATTTTTTTTATTGTACCTTCAACAATTTCAGTAGAGAAAACTTATGTGAATACTCAATTAACGTGCACTATTTAATTCGTACTAACAAATACTTATAACAATAACTTTGCAGAAACATAAAAAAAGAAGTTTAAAACATGTACTCAAAAACAACAATTAATATCATAAGCATAAATTAATGACTGTAAAATACATATCAGGATCTGTAATAGTAAAATATAATAGAAAGGAAAAAATCGAGCTCACTGAATGCACAGTGTCCGGCCCCTTAAGAAAATTATCTCTCTCTAGTACCCGAGGTTTAAAGGAATAGATCCTCTCAGGATGGAACGATTCTATTCACTAGTGTATTGATACAAAAACAATGGTGTCAGTGAACCGCTCAACATGAGCAAAGTACACAAGTATTTAATTGTGCAGAAAAAGAAGAAAATCAAAATTTTTGTTGTTTTAAAATGATAGGAAAGCCTTCTATTTATAGACAACAAATGATAGTGAGATTAAATGCTTATTGTGCCTTATCAGAAAGGTCACAACTCTTTGGAAAAGTTACAACCCTTCGAAAAGGTCACAACCTTTCATAAAAGTGGCAACTCTTCAAATAAGTCACAACTTTTCATGAAAGGGGAAGATTAGTTTTGGAAATAAATAAATGAAAAGGGAAACCTGGTTTGTGGTGATGCCACGTAGGCGGGCCTAGAGTTCTCTTATATATATATGATTTATACATACATAATATATTGTTTTTACAAATAGTTTTAAAGATCCTATATACATTTTCATCAAAATTTATTATTCTAGGTGTGACTGGAAATGTCATTATTTATTCCTTCTAGGCAAAAATGGTGAATTTTGAAGCTTTATTCACTATAAATTTAGTGATTGTAAATTCTATAATATAGTCATTCTAACTATTTTCGTTTTGAATAGATTGTTATCACTTTTTTCCCATTTTGAATGAATCATTGCCTTTATTTTTGTGTATGGTTAATAAACGAATATCGAACCATCAAATTGAAACCAATAACAACCAAATCGATAAATTTATATTATAATTGGTTTGGTTTGATTTTGAAAGTTTAAAAACCGATTAAGTTGATTTAATTTTGACCAATAACCACCCAATTGACCTGTAAACACCCCTATGTCGAGAACCCACATGGAAAATAAATATTTTCTCTTCTCCCAAGTAAGAAAATGACTTGAACTGCAAAAGAGACATACTCTTGTAAAATAGAGAGAAAAATTCACAAATAGCTAAGATGTGAAACATAATAGGCCTTCATAGCTAGAGTTTGCCTATTTAAATAGTGTAGCTATAGTTTTAGTAGCTAAAGAGATTTCGTTTGTATAATTAGGTTGATTTTAATTAATTATATAAATTGGTTATTAAGTTAATTTAGTTAAATGTGCGGCAATTTCGATTGTAAAAATGAAAACGATCCCTTAATTCTTGGTTATTAAATCTAATTAGAATTCCTTACCAAATATGACTTATTCTTCTTGCATATGTGGAGCATCCTTTGGACATTCTTTGACCATAAACTGGACTTCCTAAATAAAAATAACATTAATATAATTAGTTGTACAAAAATATTAGATGTTATTATGAAAAATGTATGTGTACAAGTTATATTAGATATATACAAAAAAAAAAAAACCAGATATGCTTATACAAAATTTTGAGATTGTATAACTATAATTGTTATATTATATAATTGTTGTTTTATGCATGTGTCTACAAATTACGTAACATATACAACTAAGGCATAATGGAAACCAATTAAATACTCATTTATAGAAAACCTAATGAATTTAGCTGTATATTTAAACAAATGTTGGAATTGTATAACTATAACTGATATATTGTATAAATATTGTTGTATACATATGTGGCTTAAACTTATGTAATTATGTACAAATAAGTCATAATGCAACTCAATTGAATGCTCATACACAAAAAAAAAACTATTGAATTTAACTATACTTATACAAATAAAAAAAATAAAAAATAGAAGTACCTTGAAATCTACAAATTCTTGTTGGTCCATTACACACTAGAATCGTCTTTCACATGTATTTTTGAGTCATTGTTACTAGAAGAGGTTTCTTTTACTTTTATGGAGATTGTTCATCCATGGTTTGAATGCGTCTATTGATTAGGAGGGAGGAATGAAATTTTCAAAATTTGAATTTGAATTTGAATTTGGTTGAGTTATTTAAGGGGAAGTGAGAGATTTTAGGAGATAGATTAGTGGGAGTGATAAAAGAGAGAGTATTTTGATTTGTATAAAGGGAAAATGCATAGATTCCCCCTGAACTTGTCTCAAAAAGTTAGTTACACGCTTAAACTATCATGTTAACCTATTACACACCTTAACTACTCAAAAGTGAATTTATTACCATCCTGAGACGTGTAACACCTCTCTCACATTATGTGTTGCTCGCTTTCACATCAACGCTACGTCAGTGTCATGTCATAAATTATAATTTTTGGTTTTCTTTTCTTTGTTAATTAACTTTTCGTTTGTTAACTATATTTTACTCTAACTAATTCCTAATTAATTATTTTAATTCTCTAATAATTATGTCATCTTCATCACTAATCTCACCCATTTTCAATTCTCATTTCATCGGAAAATCATATCCGGTCTCA
This sequence comes from Solanum acaule, assembly GCA_036250505.1. NCBI lineage: Eukaryota > Viridiplantae > Streptophyta > Magnoliopsida > Solanales > Solanaceae > Solanum > Solanum acaule. Next base: position 25,901 of record JAJOOR010012248.1, read on the forward strand.
CCTTCACTATTGATTTTGTTCTTCACCACCAATATATCACCTTCAATTTTTCTTCTTCTTTGTCACCCAACACTAAATATCACCACCACAAGTATCAATATCGATTTTTCTTCTTCACCACCTTCAATTACCTCTTTTAATGTTTGTCACCCGCCACCCATCACCACCAAACCCATAAAGCTGCTATTACCACCAAACTCAAAAATTGATCAACAACCAAATTTTTTTTAACAAAGTTTAAAAAAAAAAAGAAAAAGATAGAAACAATCAATCAAAATTTTTCTAGATAAAATACAATTATTCACTAACAAATCTATGAGAATTAATCTAATTGCGAATCGAAAAAAATTGTGCTTTAAAATTGTGATAAAAAATAAAGAAGTGTGATGAAAATAAAGAATGAAGAAGAAGAAGAGGTGTGGGGGTGGGAGTTTTTTTTTTTTTTTAAATAAAATAAAAATTGAATGAGGGCACAAAGGCCCATTTATTGACTAATAAGAAAACAAAAAGACATCTGATCCAAACAAAAACAAAAAGATGCAAAAAGGAAACAACAAAAAAATAAAAGAAAAGAGATCAAAAAGGAAAAAAATGAACAGACACACATTTAAAAATCTGCAAGAATTTCAGCCTTCACACTCCAGATCTATACACTCCTTGATGTATTTTCCATCCACAACAACACCAATCGACAACCATCTTCGTTGAGCTCAATCATAGCTCAGAAAATTTCCTCTAGCATTTGAAGATCATCAACTATCAAATTTAATACTTCTACATCCATGTTTGCCCACATTTATCCGATTTCATCACCCCTAACTCAAAGTGAGTGGATCTATCTTTATTGTAGTCCATGCTATTGAGATGTCTGCCTTCAACTAAGCTAAGTACACTTTATCTTGCTTTTATAAATCATGATTTCTTTCCCCTCTCTATATCTCAATGGGTTGAATCTCAACAAAGATTGATACCACCATCTGAGGTCAAAATTAGAGAAAGAAAGACATAATTTTTAATAACTAAAATAAAAGATAGTTTTTGAATCCAATTTTTTTTAACTTTAATTTCAAACTGACGCGCCTATTTTTTATTTTTGTTTTATTTTTTTGGCACGTCGGTTTTAGGGGGTAAGAAAATTCACTTTTGAATAGTATAGGTGTGTAGTAGGTCACTATGATAGTTTAAGCGTGTAATTGACTTTTCGGGACAAGTTCAAGGGGGAATAAATAGAGTCATCAAAGCAGGCCAGCTCAACCAAATCTAGCCCAAATTTTGTGTGCCAAAGAATTTAAAGTAATAGTTTGGGATGATCTTTCAGTTGAAATTGAGAATTTTTTTTTTTATAAAAGGCTTATAGACTATAGTATAGAATCTATGGGTAATTAATATGGGTATCCACTCATATTTACCCATTTTAAATGGGTTGGGTATCCAACTCATTTAAAAATGGGTAAAAACGAATAATACCCATTTAAAAGTGGGTAGTTAAATGGATAAAATTGGTAAATGATGTTCTTTCACACACAAAAAAAAGTATAAAGGGTGGGGTAGTAAGAAAGTTTTTTTGTTTTTTAATCTTCTTTTATAAAAAAAAATTAAACATTTTTTTTGGGATGAGGGGTGTGGGGGAGGGGGCTGGTAGGGGGTGGAGTGGTAAAATTTTTTAAAAAAACTTTTAATGGAAAAATTTAAAATTTTGTTAATTATTTTTGGGGGTTGGGGTGTGAGGGGGGGGGGGGGGAGTAGTAGGGATATGGGTGTGGGGGGCCTGGTAGGGGGTGGGGTGGTAATTTTATTTTTTTTAAATTTAAAATTTTGTTAATTTTTTTT